>CAVNYN010271687.1:0-14482 GCA_963692815.1 Nyctanthes arbor-tristis | reverse complement strand
TTTTTTTTTTTTCTAATTTCTTGTGAAAAGACTTGCTTTTGAAGTCTGTTGGGCTTCAAGAACTATAAGAAGAATTATTCTGAATTATCTTCTTTTTGGCCTTGAATTTATCATTGAAGGTTAAGAATTTCAAGTCATTTTGACTGACCAATAGGAAAAAGGTAACTGTGTGGTTCAGTTTTGTAAGATTAGAGGATAATAATCCTTTTTCCGTTCTGGGGGATTTGGTGTTTGATATCAAAAAGGAAAGGAACGTTCAATAATACATCTAACTTTTGTCTCTTTGAATTTTGCCGTGAGAAAAGGATTCTGCTCTCTTGATCAAACTGAAAAAGGTAATCCATTTAAAGTAGTTTTTTTTAATTATTATTATTATTCTGTTTTAAGATTATGAATTTTGTTTATATCATATTAAATTAAATTAATTTAGGGATTTTGGCGGGTCATTTACTGTCATCTGTTTGGATTGGTCTTTACATAGTTTAATTTTGTGTCATTAACTAATTTTTAGTGGTATTCTTAATCAGAAGTGAAAACTATCCATGTCAATGTCACGCCTGGGGAGTTCAGTTCATAATCTTTATTTTCTTAGTAATGGTTCTAATAATTTTTAGTAATGGTTCAGTTCATAACATTTTTTTTTAGTAATGGTTCTAATAATTTTTACTTATTGTTGGGTTTTATGCTCATTCATTTGATTTTAGAGTTATTTTTTGTTTGCTAACTGGCTAGGATGATAATGATAGATTGGAGGACATGAGCTGTTTGTTAACTATGATGATGATGTTCATATTACATGGATAAGATAGATACGGAAAAAGATTAAGGAAATGTGCATAACTCCATTGATTTATGTTATTGTTGGCTGAAAGTAATGAAATAAAAGTTAGCAAGTTCCCGTTAGCTGGTTTTGCTTACCAATCAATATATAAGAGCACGGCATATTGATCTATCTATCTTCCAGATTCTTAAAGCACCTTCTTTATTGCTTCCAGAAAGAAGCACTCTTTATTTACTAAAGTTTCATGTCAATAGGTTTAAGTAAGGTTTTGCATATTTTGCTGTAAATTGGAATGTTAAGGAAATGTCTTAAGCAGGTCGCTTGTTAGTATGTAAGTTGATTAAAAGTTAAATGTAATGTTTTCTTTTCCTTTTTATTATTTTTAAAACGATTGTCTAATGTCCTTGCTTGGAATATCAAATAAGGAGCTTGCTAGAGACTTCTTCTGAAATGGTTGCGGTAGAAAAGTATCTAATAATGTCAATGAGATACTGTTCCTCTTCAAGTTTGGGCTAAATAAGGTTGCGCCACTCATCCGCAAAGCATTGCAGAAACGGTATTTTCTGCATGTCACATTTTAATTCATTTCGTTAGTTGTTTGAAGTAATATTTAATTTTTTTTGTGTAAATATATTCCATGCTAACTTGACGACACGTGCAATGCACGTGCCGTAACTAGTATCACTGAAAAGTACGGTGACTTATCACACCCCCTATCAATTCGTCCACTGCTTATCGCAATAAAGAAACACGTGCTTATCAACTGATAATCGTTAGTTGGAAAAGTAGGGGTTTGCGGATTTGAAATGTGGAATTCAATCTAGTTGAATATATGGTTAGGGTTACAGGTGGTACTGATGTTGCTTTCCTCTCGCATTAAACACGGCAAGCTAATTTATCGCGATATTTTGATTTATCGTATCGTACCGTATATCGTGTGATTGGGCGTAAACACATATGAGATGAAATCGGAGTTCTGATGGTGTACAGGAAGCTTTAGTATTTAGGTTTCTTGTAGACCTTGTTTGATTCTCATTATTTATTTAAATTATAATTTTACCTACTACTTTTAATATTTGATTTGACAACTGTTTAATTACAACTACATAATTTATATATATATATATTTATATTTTTAATACGCATTTTACCTCTCTCATTATAATTTCTCCATATTTAGACAAATAATGGGAATCAAACAACCTCATGTTATTTTTGGGAATGGTAGAACAATGTTATTTTTATTTTTTTGGAGAACAATGTTATTTTAGTTCTTCACTGTCTATGTTTTATGTTAAGTATTTATATGAGCGCCGTCATGTGACCCTGGGGGATTTTGGAAGAATTTCTGTAAGAGAAATCTCGGCACGGATTTTTTAACATGTCATTACAACACATTTTTCCCCCACTTACATAATAAATTGCATTAACTAGACTACACCAAAACCATAATTTGAAAAGGTGGAAATGTGGCTTGGGATGTTTCTCTTTATTAATGAGGCTCTCAAGTAACCAAAAAGAAAACATGGTTTGAAACTTTGTAAAATAATATAAAATGATTTATTTCAAAGTAATAAACAAAATAAATTGATCAAAATCCATTAGACGAATTACCATTTTTTTTAAGTTTGATCTAATTCTTTATAGTATATGGAACATTGATACACAATTGTAATTTTATTACCTAATATACTAATAAACTTATCAAAAGAAAGAAAAATAGTGTAGGATTGATATATGGAAGAATTGGATACCAATGTATATAAAAAAAATTTAACGAAATAACAATATTTTTTATCACGTAACGAATGACAATATTAAATCTAGTTAATAAAAAATTTTAGCATAAAAATCTAGTTAATAAAGCTCTCACTATAGTAAGTATTAAAAAAAAGAAAGGAAGAAATTGCCCACTAGATATTGGCACACCTATAACCACACAACACAATTTAAAGGACACAAACTGTGACTCAAGAATAAATTTTATTTTTTCTGAATTAAAAAACAATCAAACCATGCAACTCTGAGAAACAAATAGAAATAGATGTCCTAACGGACTACAAATTTCAAGTGAGCCGGACTCAAGTAGAAAGGTCCAAACTAAACACGGACTCAAAATAAAAAATAAAAGAAAAATAAAAACTCATAGAAGGGAGTGTCAAATGCCCAAAAAGAGACCTACGCAGTGGTAAAACCACTGCCTGCGTTCAGCTCGTCGAATTATCCCAAAAGCATATATTATGGGTTGGAAACGGTAGCTTATTGGAAAGTTATGCTCATATTATCGAATACTGACCTAACTGATTAGCAACGCCTATCAAATTTGTCTAAAACTGATACCGCTACGCGATCCACATCACCTCCAATTTAATTATTTGATTTATTTTAAGCGCTCGAGAAATGTTATGAAAATAATAATAATTATTTATTCATATAAAATATTACTTTTTATGTTGAGTGAGCTAAACTGAGCAGCGTTGTTCAAAAAATTATCAAATATTTACAGATTTATTATTAAATTATCAAGGATTTCCCCTTATTTCTGAAAAAAATAATTAATAGCAAATAAATACTCAAAGAAAAACTGTTAAAAAGTTGAAAAATAACAAACTTTAATTGATTATTATTAAAACTAGATTTTCATCTTTGCGTTGCATAATTAATACGAAAACAAATTATATATAGTGGTTAATACGTAATATTAAATAACATATAATTATAGGGATTTGTCTATTGTAGTATTTTATTATCTTGTCGTGGACTAATACTTGTTATATTAAATTAGAACTACATGACATCAGGAAATAAAGTATTTTATTTTACTTAGTAACTATATTATAATAGATACTAGTTGTATACCCGTGCGTTGTACATAATATAATAATAAGCAAACAAAACAAATGTGTGATAATTTGAAGAACTAAATAGTCACGATAACATTATTACTATTATATAATCTATAATTAGATTTTTTCCCATGTGCGTTGTACAGGTAGAGTTATAGTGCACATTTACATTAAAATTGACGTGTAAGTGCGGATATCATCTCATAAATAAAGTACAATATACTAGTTGTACGGTATAAAATTACGAATTGGGATGCAAATTACAAATCACAATGAGATATTTATAGTAAAATACATGATACTATGATTCTGGTTTCCTCTAAACACGTCGTGCAAGTTCATACGTTCAACCTATATAAAGTTGTAATAATTAGCAATCAGATAATCATATCACAATCAACTGTTACAACTATAAGCCTAGCCTCTCACTCGTGCATTTTACAAGAAGACTAATTTAAAAAAAAATCAATAATAATGAATAACAAAATATTGAACAGATACGTGTCATTGGAATTGCATAAAGAAATCAATAAATATACAGTTATGATTTAGAATTTGACACGTTAAATTAATATTTTATTAATAATATACTAATAGTTATTCACTTATATACTCGATTAATGTTTCACTATATTTTATTGTTAAATCATGTAACTTATTTAATATTATTAATTAACAATCTAATAATACGTATCGGACATATACATATCTGTATTCCCTCAATACCAGCTCAGATAAAAATTTTTATACTCATAAAAAAGTACTCTCCTGACATACCATTTTTATGAGTAAAATTTAACATTGATAGTTATAAAGTATCAAATAGGGATAGATTTGTAAAAAAATACAAGTTAGACTTCTTAATATAAAAATAGACCATATATGTGGGGTAGCCTAAAAAGGAAAATGAGACCAAATAATCGAGATGGAAGTAATAACTTTTTGTGTAGTTACTTTTCTTCTTGTACATTTCATGTCTCTTTGTTCATCTCAATTTTCGCTAAAATTCATTGTTATCTTCGTCAAATTAAAATATCGATATATGAATTTAAGACTAATTAATAATCAATTAGTAATTACCCTGTACGTTGTACGGGGAGGTATATTCACAATGTTTCATATTTAAAAAAAAAAATCCATTACATAAATTACAAAAAACAATGAATGGTTGTAATAATACATAAATTACATAAATTACAAAAAACAATGAATGATTGTAATAATACATGAATTACAAAAAACAATGAATAGTTGTAATAATAATTAAATCAAATGAAATAACAATATAAAATCAATCGATATTTTAAATGTTTCACATTTATGGAGAAGAAAGACAAAAAAAGTAAATTATTGTGTCATCTACAAAAAAAATATATTAATAGTTATACGTTTATGTATTCGATTAATACTTTACTATATTTTACTTTTATATCATCTAACTTATTTAATATTATTAGTTAACAGTCTAATAATAAGTATCGAATATGTACATGCTCGTATTTACTGGATACCCATTTACATAAAAATGTTGATATTTGCTCAGGAATCCAACCGGATTGGGGAATACATTTTGTCAATTCTATTTTTTGTATGAAGTTATAATATTAATTAAATTCATTCTTTATTTCTTCTATAAATCTAATTTCGTAGGTTTATGAATTTAGAGACACTGTAGACAAAATAACTTAAGACATAGTAGAAAAATTGATTTATTAATTAGAGTAATAATTGGGCAATTTATTTTTGTACAAAGTAAATGAAACTTTTATTTTTTATTCTTATAACTTTTTATTATAAAAATTAAAATAAATTAAATAGGTTTTTTGTTGTGCAGTAGGGAGAAGAAGATAGGATGGGAAAAACATTTATAATTATTAAGAATGTGATGATCATTTGAGTCATTTTAATTTTGACTATTTTAGTATATTTGAAAAATTGGTGAGATTAATAAAAAAGACAGTGTCAATATAATTGGCCTTCAAGTATATATGTAGTTAATAATAATATTTTCTTTGAGTGAAAATACAGGAGAATAGTAACATAAAATCAATCGATATTTTATAGGCTTCACAACTATGGGAAAAAGACCCAAAAAAAAAATTTACATCCTCTACAATATATATATATATATTAATAGTTACCCATTTATGTACTAGATTAATATTTTACTATATTTTACGTCAATATCATCTAACTTCTTTAATATTATTAGCTAACAGTCTAATAATATATATCAAGTATTTACATACCCATATTCACTAGATACATGTTAACATAAAAATTTTCATGTTTATTTAGTAATCCAACCGGATTGGGGAATACATTTGTTAATTCTATTTTTCATATGAAGCTATAATATTAATTAAATTGATTATTTATTTCTTCTATAAATTTAATTTCATGGTTTTATGAATTTAGAGACGCTGCAGACAAAATAACTTAAAATATTGTAGAAAAATTGACTTATTAATTAGGGTAATAGCTGGTGAAAATTTATTTTTTTACAAAGTAAAGAAAATTTTTATTTTCGATTCTTATAGCTTTTATTATAAAAATTAAAATAGATTTATTATATTTTTTATGGTACGCACGGGGAGAGAGAGATATGAGGGGAAAAACATTTATAATTGTTAAGAATATGATGGTCATTTGTGTAATTTTAATTTTGACCATTTTAGTATATTTGAAAAATTGGTGAGATTAGTTAAAAAACATAATGTCAATATAATTAGACTTCAAGTATATAAGTGGTTAATAATAATATTTTTTTAAGTGAAAACACACGAGAATGACATTATATAAATGAAAATTGTTAATAAATAAAAGAGTTGACATAATAATACTTTAAAAGCATGTTACTAAATATGTATGTCAGAAGTTCAATCCTTCATTATTACATTTGTAACAATTTTTATTTATTAAAAGTGACAGCTAGTGTGGTATAGTAATATAAGCAATTGTGCCAGATAAAGTTTTAGGTGGGAAATATTTTCTAATTGCGCCAGAATGAAATTGCAATTGTGTCAGACAAACTGTCATTTAATATATCTATATAGATTGTGTCATTTTAATTTTGACCATTTTAGTATATTTGAAAATTTAGGGAGATTAATAAAAAAACGTTGTGTATATATAATTAGCCTTCAAGTATGTGGTTAATAATAGCATTTTGTTTGAGAAAATACGCTAGAACAGCAACATGAAATCAATCGATATTTTATAGGTTTCACATCTATGGCATAAAAAAAAAAAGACAAAAAAATATATTTGCATCCTCTACAAAAATATATATATTCATAGTTACTCATTTATGTACTCGATTAATACTTTACTATATTTTATGTTTATATCATTTAACTTATTCAATATTATTAGTTAACAGTCTAATAATATGTATACATACTCATATTCACTAGATACCTGTTAACATAAAAATTTTCGTGTTTATTTAGGAATCCAACTAGATTGAGGAATGCATTTTGTTAATTTTATTTTTTGTATGAAGTTATAATATTAATTAAATTGATTCTTTATTTCTTTCATAAATCTAATTTCGTAGGTTTATGAATTTAGAGACGCTGCAAACAAGACTTAAGACGTTGTAGAAAAACTGACTTATTAATTAGGGTAACAGCTGGTGGCAATTTATTTTTTTACAAAGTAAAGGAAATTTTTATTTTCGATTCTTATAACTTTTATTATAAAAATTAAAATAGATTGATTAGGTTTTTTATGGTGCACGTGAGGGGAAGAAGATATAAAGGGAAAAACATTCATAATTGTTAAGAATATGATGATCATTTGTGTCATTTTAAGTTTGATCATTTTAGTATATTCAAAAAACTGGTAAGATTAATTAAAAAAAATGTAGTGTCAATATAATTAGATTTCAAGTTTGTTTTTATATATCCAAGTGTCAGGTCGTATTTTACAGGTCGTAGTCACATCACTTCCAAGGTGAATATGGGGCCCCCGTCTACTGAGCCGTAAACCACTTATCGTGGACCCCGATCTACAGTTCTAGGGCCTTCACAAGCTCAAGGCCTTGAAATCTAGGTCAGAAGCCCAAGCTTGACAGGCTTACGGTTCCTAAATCACCCAGCACCTCCTCCATGAACCAGGTCGCTCATATAGTGAACTGGGATCGCTGGATGTGAATACCCCACTGTCAATTTGGGATGTCGCTCCCTCACATTTGTTCAAGGTAATTCGCGACCTCCTAGGTGGGAAAATTGACAGGCAACTTCTTTGCCAGCTTGCTTAGCTTATCACCTAAAGATTGATGTGACACTCATATTTAATGAAAAGCAAATTTTTGTCTTCCTATGCAGCCATTGACCACAGTTTGGTCAAGATATCCTGCGCAGTTCGAGCTAAGTGTGCTTAAGAAATCTCTTATTGGTCAAACATTTAATGTACGTAATCATTACACACTAATTTGTATGGTATAAATAGGAAGAAATGCCACTTAGCGGAGGATTCGCCTCACTTGCATCAATCTTTGTGTTCTACTTATTTATTTCTCTCATTTACTTTATCTGCAACTCCACTAGCTTCACCATAAATTCCATATTTATTACTCAAGTCAACTCAAATACGGATTTCCCGTGAAAACAAATTCGTTTATTGATTCAAAGCAAAATTTAGCATCAACAAATTGGCGTCGTTTGTGGGAATTCTTTTACAAAAAATCCAGCTCAAAGTTCCACTGACCTAAAAAATGAGCCAAAAACGCAACCAAAGTGAAAGAACAAGGAGCCATCATGTGGAATTCCCTGCAAAGTTTGGAGATAACAGAGATCATCGGATGTAGGCCCCTCGCGACCTCCTCCCGGTTCAGAGATAGAGGCCTTGCGCAGGAAAGTTGAGGCTCTAACCCAAAAATTCAAAAAGCTTCAAGATCAACGAAAGCATCCACCTCCTCCATGTTATTTAAGTGAATCCTCCCAAGAAGACTCCTCTTGGCGGGCTGAAAACATAGAGAGAACACCTCCACGAGCGGATCCCCCGAGGTAATCTGTTAAAAGGCGGTTGAGCTTCACACCCTCAGCTACGCAAGGCTCCATGCAAGCTGCTCCCAGCACAAAAAGAGCTTCGGCCGCTACGGTTAATCCAATTAGGGGAAGCGCGTTTGACCGGCTGGGGCCTCAAACCCAATACGAGTCAAAACGATAAAAATCTCCAAATCACTAGCAATCTAGGGATGATAAACAAATAATGATTGATCCCTATTCTCCCGCGGAATACATTCAGGTGTCTAGTTAACCAACAAGGACCTACGGAGGCCAGCAGCCTAACACTCAGCAAGTTCACTAGCTGGATGACCTGAGAAAAAGATTAATCAACCTTGAGCAGAAATAGGCCAAAGGAAAAGAGGCTAAGAATTTTTGGAGAAAGCCCTCACCATTCGTGCCATCCATTATGGAGGCTGTTATATCGCCGAAGATGAAGCTCCTCCAAATCGGGACTTATAACGGAGAAACTAACCCTATAGCTCATCTCCATCACTACATGCCATGGATGGAGTTACAGAATGCGTCGGGACCCGTGATGTGTAAACCTAGTACGGAAATCTGGCTCCCAGCTCTATACACAGTTGGGAACAACTCTCCTTAAAATTTGCAACTCAATTCATGGGATCAAAAACAAGAACGACGCCCAAGAAGATGTTGGGCACAGTAAAGCAAGGAAAGTCAGAAACTCTAAAAAACTACCTGGACTGCTTTAATAGACAGGTCATGACGATGGAAAAAGTGACAAACGAATCCCTCATCGCTGCCAAGTTAAGGTTATGTAAAGACACGTGTTTCTAGTGGGCTGTACATGAAGACCCGCCTAAAACTTACCAAGAGTTCCTGCGACGAGTAGAAAAGTACATCAGTGCTGAGGAAATTTTCAAGGAGGACCCAAGAGCGACTTGGCCTCAAATGGGGAAAAGGAGGATCAAGATGGGAAAAGGAATAGGTACAGGTTGGAGCGACTTCCTCGGCCTCAAGGTTGTTTACCAAGCTCAATGCCTCAGTTGAGCAAATACTCAACCTCCTAAAAAACGATCTGATTCTACCAAAAGCAAAGCCCTTAAAGAAGCCCTCCAGAAACCCAGATCAAACAAGGTATTGCAAGAATCACATGGCGCCTGGCCGAGACACTGAAGAATGTAGCCATCTCAACCAGGAAATTAAAAGATTAATTTAAAGAGGATACCTCGGTGAATACATAGCTAACCACCCAGGGTAAGACAGACAAGCTCATCCCCAGGCAGACCTGAATGCCCGAGCTTCGCAGAGCCAACCACCTACCGAGATCCACATCCTAGTGAATGGAAATCAAAGCATGGAGGGCTGAAAACGACAACGGCCAGGCCTCACGCTAGAAGCTCAAAATTGTTACCAACTATTTACTGCTAAGAACCCCTTAACTCGAAGTGGATCGTTCACCTTCTGCAATAAAGACGCGTATGAAATCCGACACCCCACACTGGTGTTTTAGTGATAACTATGCCGATTTCTGAGATCAAAGTACACAAGACACTAGTTAACAACGGGAGCTTTATCAACGTCTTGTATTGGAAGACTTTTAAGCGAATGAATGTTGATCCCAAGAATCTAACGCTATACACAACTAGGCTCCAAGGTTTTACTGGGGATTTTTTAGAACCTAAGGGTCAGATCACTTTGCTGGTGGAAATGGTGGAAGAAGTCTATCAAAGGAGAATCATGGCAGAGTTCGTTGTGGTCGACATACCTTCAAACGACAACGCAATCCTAGGGAGGCCCATTCTATACGATCTAAAAGTAGTGACCTCAGTGTTCCATTACGTGATTAAATTCCCAATTGAACATGGGACCTCTACGATGTGAGGAAACCAAGGGGCTGCACACGAATGCAATTTGGACTATGCTATTGGGGTGTCTCCCAACTAGAGGTCTTATCCTTAGATCCCAAGATTAAGAAAACCATGACTGTTTCAAGCCCAGGCGAGAAGTTCCAAGTCGTTAAAATGGATGAGTCTAGACCCGATCTAGAACTCAAAATTGGTGTAGAACTGAATGAACAAGTAAAGGCCCAGCTCGTTAGCTTCTTAAAAAAGAACCTTGATGTTTTTGCCTGAGCACACGAGGATATGGAGGGGATTGACCCAAAGCATGCCTACCACAAGTTGAGTTTTAATACAAACACAAAGTCAGTGAACCAAAAAAGACGCCCCATAAGTAATGAACGATACGCAGCCCTGGCTCAAGAAGTTGACAAACTTGTGGGGAACGAGTTAATTCGTGAAGCTCTATACCCAGTGGCCAACCTAGTCCCAGTCAAGAAGAGTAACAGAACTTGGCGTATATGTATTGACTTCACCAATCTAAACAAAGTGTGCCCTAAGTATAGCTTCCCATTCCCTCGGATCAATTAAATGGTGGACACAACATCAGGTCATGAGTTTTTCAGCTTAATGGACGTATACTCTGGCTATCACCAAATACTAATGTTTGCAGAGGATGAGGAACACACTTCCTTCATAATGGACAGGGGTATGTACTGCTATAGGATGATGCCTTTTGGACTGAAGAATGCTGGGGCAACCTACCAACGCCATGTCAATTCCATATTTAAAAATCAGATCGGTAAGATGATGGAGGTCTACATTGATGACATGCTCGTCAAGAGCCTACAGGCCGAGAAACATTTCGATGACCTCAACCGAATGTTCTAGATCTTCAGGGAATACATGATGAAGCTAAATCTAAGGAAGTACTTTTTTAGAGTCACATCTAGTAAGTTTCTGGGAGTCACAGTGAACTAGCGCGGCATTGAAGTAAACCCCAAAAAGATAAGGGCTGTGTTAGAGATGGAACCTCCAAAGTCTTTTAAAGAAGTTCAATGCCTCATAGTAAGAGTTGTGACTTTAAATCGTTTCATCTCCAGATCTATAGATAAGTGTAAGCACTTCTTCGACGTTATTAAAAAGTCCAGAGAATTCCGATAGATGGAAAAATGCCAGAAAGCTTTTGAGGAACTGAAGAGGCACCTCTCTTCAACTCCACTATTAGCTAATGCAGAGCAAGGTGAAACTTTGAGCTTATACTTAGCCGTTTCAGAATCATCTGTCAGTGCGGTCTTGGTTAAAGCAGAATGAGCAGTCCACCTTTCCATTTACTACGTCAGTCATGCGCCGTGTGACGCCGAACTCAAGTATCCGTTCATGGAAAAACTCACCTACCTTTGGTCGAGACATCAAAAAAGCTCGACTCGTATTTTTTAGCCCACATTATTGAAGTCCTCACCAGCTCATCGTTAAGGTAGGTCCTCCAAAAGCCAGATCTCTGGTCGGTTAGTCAGGTGGCCAGTCGAACTCAATCAGTACGACCTACGATACAAGCTAAGAGTGGCTATCAAAGGACAAGCATTGGTAGATTTCATCGCCGAGCTGAACCCATCACTCCAAAGCCACTCGGAAGAAGAAAACCCGGCTTGGGAGTTGTACGTAGATGGCTCCTCAACTGGCCAACCCTCAGGGGCCGAGATCGTCCTCATTAGTCCCACAGGTCAGTGCCACTGCCAGGCAGTCAGATTTAGATTCCCAACAACCAACAATGAAGTAGAGTATGAGGCCGTGCTTGTGGGGCTGAATATAAGAATCAAGAAATTGCTATCAAAAATGACTGTCAGCTCGTCGTCAACCAAACCAGCGGACTGTACAGGTTAAAGGAGAAAGGCTATCCCTATATCAAGAAAGACCGAGCCCTGAACTTGGCAACCTAGAGTGGTATGAGTTCTTGTGAATACCGAGATCTGAAAACAGACATGCAGATGCATTAGCCAAACTCGCCACGAGCAAAGGTGCCCGCGAGCTTGGAAGTATTCCTATTGTCGAGCTCGCCAGCTCGTCGGTTGAAAAGAGTAACACAATGACAATAGAGATTGGGAACACCTGCGACTAGATGGATCCCCTCATCCAGTTCTTGAAGGAGGGAGTAGTTCCCCTAGGCAAGGAGGCCAAGAAATTGAAACATCACACGGCCATATTCATCTTGGTTGATGGGATATTATACAAAAGGAGCTTTATCGGGCCTCTATTAAAATGCCTAGCTCCATGCAAGGTAAGGAGTGTCTTGAAGGATATCCACGTAGGAGTCTGTGGTAATCACTCTGGCGGTTTATCCTTTGCTCATAAGGTCCTAAGGCAGGGTTACTTCTGGCTAACTCTAAGGAAGGATAAAGTTGAATTCGCAAAATCTTGCTATAAATGTCAAAGGTTCACCCCGCTTATCAAAAGCCCACCAGAGGAGTTGACCTCGGTCATCGGACTGTGGCCCTTCATGAAGTAGAGAGTTGACCTCATAGGTCCACTCCCTAGGGGAAAAGGAGGAACTCAGTTCGTGATAGTGGCCGTCGATTACTTTATCAAATGGGTAGAAGTTGAAACTCTGGCGACCATTACGGAATAGAAAATGACGAGCTTCATCTGAAAGTCAATAATTTGTAGATTTACGGTATCTTAAGCCATAGTCACAGGCAACGACAAGCAGTTCGACAACTCCAGATTCAGGTCGTTTTGTGAAGACTGAGGAATAAAATTTTTTTACTCCACTCCTGACCACCCACAAGCTAACGGTCAGATCGAAGATATCAACAAAGTCATCTAGCACACTTTGAAGACTAGACTAGAAGCTTGAAAGGGTATGTGGGCCGAGGAGCTGCCTGCTGTTTTATGGTCTTATCTAACGACCTACAAGACCGCAATGGGTGAAACTCCCTTTTCACTTGCCTACGGGGCTGAGGCGATAATTCCCGTTGAGCTTGAATTCCCAACCCTAAGAGTATTATATTTCGACGAGAAAAGGAACAACTAGCTACTTTTTAATGAGCTTGATCTCTTTGAGGAAAAAAGAATCTTGGCTGAAGTCAGAAATTCAGCTTACAAGCAAAGGTGTGCAAAATTTTACAACTTCAAGGTCAAATTGCGTTAAGTTTGAGGTTGGGAACCTAGTCC
Source organism: Nyctanthes arbor-tristis (assembly GCA_963692815.1). Taxonomy (NCBI): domain Eukaryota; kingdom Viridiplantae; phylum Streptophyta; class Magnoliopsida; order Lamiales; family Oleaceae; genus Nyctanthes; species Nyctanthes arbor-tristis. Next base: position 867 of record CAVNYN010271687.1, on the reverse strand, counting down.
TCCGAAGTCAGAAATTCAGCCTACAAGCAAAGGTGTGCAAAATTTTACAACTTCAAGGTCAAATTGCGTTAAGTTTGAGGTTGGGAACCTAGTCCTCCAGAAAGTTTTCCTATCTTTTAGAGAGGCTGCCTCCAGAAACTTTGGACCAATATAGGAAGGACCGTACAGGGTAAGGAAAATTTTTTCTAGTAGAGCGTACGAGCTCGATGACAAGGAAGGAACTGAGCTCATGCAACCCTAGAATGCCGAGCACTTGAAGAAGTATTATCAATAGAAGGCTTTCATCTTTTTTATTTTTACGTATGTAACAGGCTGTGATGTGCGCAACTGAGAAGCGAAACTTTGAGATCATGCGATTTCAAATTTCCGATGTCGATGTTACAATGACCAAACACATGTCAAATTTGTATACATTAAATGAAACGTTGGCACACAATGGCTTACACTAAAGCGGTCGAAAACCAAAGATCCTACAGCTACGCGAGCTAGCAAACAATGTAAAGAGGTCCTAGTTATTAAAGACCTACATTATCAGCTTTGACTCTGCGAAACGCGCTCAAAGAAACCTTATTTAATTTTGCTGTCATTAGGCTCTAGCCAAGACGTAACAGAACGATGTCAAAAATACAAGCACCTACATGCTTTGAGGAAGCCTCGCTGCATAAAATGACTTGTAAAAATCGATGTGGTAGCCAATAGGCTCGAGCTCAGTATTCAAAAATTAAAAAGCCGAACGAGCTTGTTCACGAAGCATGAAATTGTTCAAATTAGATTAAGTGCAGTATTATAAAAGCTGGGTCACGACTTAAGCTTTTAACTAGTAAGCTCGTGCTGTCACTTAAAATAAACTGGCAAAATAAGCAAGAG
>CAVNYN010271686.1:0-32527 GCA_963692815.1 Nyctanthes arbor-tristis | reverse complement strand
CCACCTTATAATGCAATAGATCAAACCACACAAATTATGGTCAACCAACATAATTAAACCGGAATTTCACGAAGGTTAAGATTTACTTATGCAACCAACCAATGGCACACCCAAAATACAGTTAATAAGATAATATTGAAGCAACAACAGAATTAAAAGGAAAAAACTACAGTTTCTTTCTGTTCACCAATGGTGGACTTTTTCTTATTTCCACCAGAAGTAAATGCAATTAAGCTCTTTTGGCTTTTTTGTCCATTGTCCTCCATTACAATGCACTTTTTTCCTTCCCGCTCGTTAGCATTTCCTTGAGCTCACGTTGTTAGAAATTCATTAATCAATTTCCTGTGTTGTTTAGTTCTTATGTTTAACTATTGAATGGTAAGAAATTCTCAACGAAGGTTTGATGTTCTAAAAATGTATTTTGGAGTTTTCCATTCTACGCAGTATGATTTAGAGCCTGTTTGATACTCTTTATTTTACCAATTATAATTTTACCTACTACTGATTTGATATTTGATTTGACAACTATTCAATTATAACCACATATTTTTCACATTTTTACATTCCCAATACACATTCTACGTCTCTCCTCATTATAAATTTTATACATTTTAACAAATAAAGAGCATCAAACAAGCTTTTAGTGGTTTGAAAATGTACTTTGGAGTTTTCCATTGTACGCAGTATGATTTAGTGGTTTTGAATTGTAAGGAGTGATCTTAAGAGATAATGTCAGTTATTATATGCTATTTTTACTATTGCTATGATTTTAGGAGAATATATATTGTAATTGAAATCAAATTCCATTCATAGCTCATTCTCAGGGAATCTGTTATTCACAATCAGATTTTATTATAGAGAATTGATTATTTTTCATTTGGACTTTTTGTTTTTTGCTATTTTTAATAAATGGGGTGTTTTTGCAATCCATGTGGTGTACTATTGCAATATGTTTATATTATGGGGTTATAATCATTGCCATAGTTAATAACATACCTTTTATATAAAGAACCTAAAAAAATCAAAGAAAAAGTGTTAGGGTGGGCTTGATATTGATTTCTACCGAATTAGGTTGGACTCTGTATAAAGCCCAATTGAATTTGAGCCAACTAGGGCTCAACAGACACACTGGGTTTGAATACCAAAAGGAGTATTTAGTGCACGATTAGTGTTGAGAGGAAAAACTCAAATTTTGAGTCCCCCAACAATTCAAATAATGTGTTAAAATAAAGGGGAAAATTTATTTTGGGGTAACCCATCATTTAGGTTTTTCCCCTCTCCCATTCTCTCAGTCCAATAAAATACTATTTTCTCCCACTCTCACTTCTCTTATAGTCTAATAGAAAACCGTCACATGTCTAATTTTTATTCTCCCCTTATTTTTCTCACTACATATTATTTGGAAAGATGCTTTTTCTCTTAATTTATTCCCTTGACATTTTTTCTTTTTGTTTTTTCCTCAATATTAACATTGCTCTTAGTAGAGTATAAATGGAAAATATTAAACGCATTTGTCTCATCTGGGGAGGCTCAGTTTTCACCCCTTCAAGAAACTCCGTTGTTGCAAGATGCCCGGAGGCGACGATATGATGGAAACGAATCATTATCATTCTTGAAAATTTCCCAATTCCAGCACCTTTTTTCGAATTTATTTGTTCTTCACATTTTTTCAATCCTTGGTAATAATGTCGTGGTTGGCTCGCTCAATCGCCAACAGTCTCCACATCGACGAGGAGGAGGAGGATGATGCGGCTGCCGAAAATGACTCCGCGCGATTGACCCAGCCGGAAGCCAGCGAAAGACCCCGGAATCAATACCCACAAGGCAATTCTTCCAAAGATGGTGAAAAAGGGTATGTGGAAGATCTATCAGTTTATGTTAATGATGATGATAATGATGATAATAGGAATAATCTACATGGGCTGAAGGAGGATCTTTCGGAATTTAAAGAGACATTTACTCGTCAATTGTGGGGGGTGGCCTCATTTCTGGTTCCTCCTCCGCCACCGCCGCTGCCCGGGCAGAAATCGGGCTTATCGTATTCTGAATCGAAATTGGAGAGTGAAGGGTTGGATAATGAAGAAGCGGATGAGGAGGAGGAGGAGGTTGAATTGGGGAGGTACGGCGAGAGCGAGCCAGCATTTGGGGATTATTCGAATGTGAACCAATCCGAGGACTATTATACAGTTGAGGACGTTGTGGGGATCACGGAGGAAGTTCTGGCTTTTGCAAGGAATATTGCGCATCATCCAGAGACCTGGTTGGATTTTCCTTTAACCGATGAAGAAGAATTTGATGGTATATAAAGTTGATTTTTTTGCATGGCCTCGCTCTTTAGAGTTATTATTCTGATTTTGCTTCATATCCTTTCCAGTTTTGGCTCCTTTTTATGGTTATGAATCTTATGATTTTGCGTCGTTTTCATGCTGAAGTAGCATTAAGGTAGAGACTAAAGAACACAATTTCCATAGAGGCATTGATGATATTTAGGAGCTAAAATAGGAATTAAAAGAGTGAGTTTTGGCATTTGCAAGGAATGGTATTCATTATTGTTTGATTTTTCATTATCCGATACAAGATCTGTTCACTGGTGGATCGTACTATAATCCTGAGACTAGGGTGAATTTTCAATTATCTGTGACAAAGTCTGATGGCGTTTGATAGTATATGAATTGCACTGATTGGGGTTAGCTGTTTGTTTGATAGTTTGCACATTTTCCTTAGGAGAGAATTTGCATGATATGAGTAACCTGATATTTCATTTATCCATCTAGGTATGCCTGTGCCAAATATGTTTATTTTTAATAGTGCCAAATATGTTTATTTTTAATATAGCAAACGGCGGACAATTGTGCTATTTTCTGTCCTTTTTTTTTTAAAGGTAATTGTACTAGCGCGAGATAGCAGTTACATTGACGGCACATGGGTAGATTTTGAGGGTCTCACTTTCCATTCAGTAGCGGTCTTTAATCTTTAGCTCAGTTTGCAAAGATATAGAGCCAGAAGTAGTGCTTTTACTTCTTTAAATTTTTATGACGTCTTTAAGGGATTAATTCACCTGGTGGTTATTTTCGGAAGGGGTTGCTTGTAGCTCAAGTTGAACTATTTGCATTGCCTGGTATTCTTGACACACCTCATTTCTCTTTTTCTGTGTGAGATGGTTCTTCTGGCTGGAGTAGCATATATCTTTTCTGCTTCTATATTTAAATGAAAACCTTCTTGAATACTCTTGGTTAATTTCTTTATAGAAGGAGTCGTCTTGTCAGATATAATTCTCTTCTGTTCTTTTTCAGATTTTGAGCTATCTGATGCTCAGATCAATCACGCATTGGGTGTTGAACGTCTAGCACCGAGATTAGCTGCTCTTAGATATGAACTTTGCCCTGCCCATATGAGTGAGGTTTACTTTTGGATGGTCTACTTTGTTCTTCTGCACTCAAGGTTAAATAAGCATGATGCTGACTTTTTGTCTACTCCTCAGGTTGGTAACGCACACTATAATCTTTGGTCTGCATTTCAGTTTAACACATAGCAAACTGATTATTCATCTTGAATGATTGCTCCTAATAGTTGTATTTTAATTTCAATTTACTTTTATTTTATAGCTTCTGCATTGGTTTTTCAAAATAGCTTCTTACAAAAGCCCAAGAGCAATTCTATTCAAACAGAAACCAAAAGCTATTCCAATTTGAAAATTCATGCCCATAGAGTTACCCAATCATCCCTGTTGAGATTCCCGATTTTTCTGCTCAAAACATCCATAAAAAGTGAAAATATTTACTACACTACAGTAGATGCTTGGATATTATCAGGTGTCATTTTATCTCTCGTCCAGTGCTCTTTTCAGTAATCAATTTATACCGACCTTTGTCAATGTTGGGAACCATATGAGACCTGATATGTAGATAAGTGAAGCTTCTCCTTTTGTTGGAAGTCAATTTTCGGAACTGTATGAGACTTGATATGGAGATAGGTGAAGCTTCTCCATTGTACTTCTGCAACTACTGTAGATTTCTTGACAATAATTTGTTGATTTTGGATTAGACCGTACTTTTAGGTATTATAATAATTCCATTTCAATCTTTAGAAATTTTAAGCATTTCTATTGGAGGAGATGACTTTATGATTGTTGATGCCACAGATAAGTGTTAAAGTTTTCGACTGGGAACAGAATTAAGATTTAACTATTGTACGAACTTCATTTAATATTTAGGGCATTACTTGACCAATGAACTGCATTGTACTAGACAGTTTGTCTTGAATTGCTACTCCATTATATTTCTGTCAATTTCCTTTGCAGCTCGTACAAGCAAGAAGTATGTGGATGCAGGAGCTACAAAAACGAACAAAGCCTGACTCGGATTGGTTTGGAAGCAGCACATTTTATTCAAAAGAAATCGTGGATTCACCACGTGAGAATTTTTCTACATCCTTATATGAAGATGCTCACTATGGGAATATGTCAGACAGGGTGGTTCCTTCTGATCCAGTGACATGCCCTGTGACAAACAATTTTGAGACAGAAAAGTACCCACTTGAAAGTAATGAAATCCAGTTCATTGACAAGTCTGTTATTGAAGAAGAACCTTCAAGCAAACCCACAGAAAAGGAGATAGACCCGGATCCATCCATTGAAAAACAAGTTCAGAATTATGATGATGACGACAACGACGATGATTGGTTAAAGGAAGACCCTGACTTAGTTGATTGCTCTGGTAACACAATGTTTGGAAATGGGGAAGACGTATCATTCAGTGATCTTGAGGATGATATTGATTGCACTATGCCGGTGAAATCCAACACAGTCTGCATTGACTGGAATAAAACAACCAAAACTTCATGACTCCGGTGTGCTGAAATCAGGTATCTGATATTTTCTTGGATTGATCTGCCTCTCGGCTACCTTTTGGGACTTTGAGACCCAAAAATCTGTACAAGGCTGGCTTGCAGGAATGACTCATGAGTTGCCTTTGCTAGATTGGAAGTGTTGAGAGTTCCCACTGAGTGCGCTTGAGGAGCTTGCCAGGATTGTAAATAATGAACAACACATGGGGTTATCTCTTATAAAAATGTCGATCGTGCAACTACCCCTATCTCAGGGCATTGAAGTTTCCTCCAAGTTGAGTACAATACTGTTGAAATTTTTCTTAGTGCAAATTTTCTGATTCATTGTTGAAGTTCGCGACTGCCGTGGATAACCCCCCGCCCCTCTCTTCATTTCTTTGTCTTCACTAAATGCCATGTTTTATTGAAAGGAGCCAATAAGATGCTGCAAGGATAAGGCTTTCTGCTGCTTTTGTCTTCCTTTACCCAGTTCTTCTGTTTTGAGGCCTCAGTTTGATCTCTACAAGAGAACAAACTCTTGTTTGAGTTTGCAAATGTAAAGGGCATGTCAACTATTAGTGATTACTGAATACGAGACATGGTATAGTGACAACAGTCTGTTTTATGGAGTTGGTGTTTTTCTCTGTAAATGATGACAGTATTATGTTGTTTAAGCTTTAAATACAAGGTTGTTATAAAGTTTCGACATATTATGTTTGGTGCTCATTTTGTCCCACTGCCGGGCTTCAACCGAGCAAGGCCAACCTGTGATTGGGCTACATTATCAAGTATTGGATGGGGAATAGATCGATTCATGAGTTCTATTGCTTATTTATTTAGTCCTGTATGATTGTGACTAACTATTACTACTTTGAATTCGGGCTTTCAATTTTCTAAAACACAAAAGAAATTAGATTCAGGCTTTCGGCTATTTAATGGTGATCGGACAATTACATGAAGATTGCAAATGATTCCAAGCCAACTTGTTTGGCAACCTGTCTTCATCTTTGATGTGGACAGGAAGAATGCTGACCTTGCTGACTGCCTGGTGAAGGTGGAAGACAAACTTCTGAAAGTGTTCCTACAAAAGAATCCTCAATGGATTTGCCTCAATAGTGACAACTACCCTCCAAAAATCCACATGAAAGCAGCAATGGATGTTGTCCTTGACCCCACCCGCATGTGAAAACTTTACCCTCCAAAAATCCACATGAAAGCCGCAATGGATGTTGTCCTTGACCCCACCCGCATGTGAAAACTTTCTTTCCCCAACCAGTCGCTTTCTGGGCTTCTGGGAGATGCGGGAGAAGCTTATTTCGTCAGAAATATTTGAAGTTGAGCATCGCAATAACATTCCAGACAGAATCTTGTGGGATGCCTTGGAGGATTTTGAGATCTTTTCCAGTTTCTACCCATACATTCGGTGTCGTCAACTAGGTAGAAGGATTGTTATAGAGAAATTCAGAAGGGAAAACCCTGCGTTCCTGCTTGCATTTGCAATTGATTGCGTTTGGAGGCTTGGGTATGAAACAGAGAGGGAGGAAGATGTGGAATTTATTCCTTGAAAACGCCATAGAAGAATGCTGTTGTGGATAACCGTGTTTTGAGTCCGCCTCAGTGTTGAAGACGATGATTCTGTTTTATATCTTTGGTCTCTGTCTGCTTTTCTTGTTTGGATTGGGCTCCTCATCTACTGAGTTTGGGCTTTAATAGGATGAAGCCTTGCTTCAAGGCTTAAGCTGGTTGAATGATGGACTTTTATTTGGGCCATTAGTCCAGTGACCTGAGTTTGTTGGTTGGGCCGCTTGTCTGGCGGTCTGAGTTTGTTGTGGTTTGGGTCGTTTGTTGTCAAGTCCAGCTTCTGTCGTCTATCTTAGGCTCTGGTCCAAGATTGAATTGTCGTGCCTTCTCTTGTATTTGCGTTTGTTTCAGTTTATGGAAATCTTATTTTCTCCAAAAAAAAAAAAAAGAAAGAAAAAAAATTTACAAAAAATTGGGTTTATAAATGGATTTAAAATTTAAATTTTGTAGAAATGTCGACATTTGATTTTGTCTAATAATTAAAATGACATGAAATTTCACATCACATCAAATATATAGTTAAATGTAGTGTTGCTATGTGTTCAAAACTTAAAATTTAAATTGGTTGATAAATGAAATTTATTTTCAATTTGTTACCAAAGAGGCATTGTTGATCAAGGTCACAAGCAGCATCCTCTTCCTTGCTGTCACATCCACATACCAATCTAATAGTTTAATTTTACTATCTACTAATAAAAAAATTATCTTAACTTGGGTCGGAACAATTTGATTCTAGTTATTAAGTAGACTTTTCTATCAGCAATCTACTTGTCCGAAATAAAAATAAATTTTATGAAAAAGAGTCATCCGGATTAATTTGCGTAACGTTGATAAATAGATATGCCAAAAAATATATGCCATCAAATACATGTTTGAATGAAATTCAAGTACAGAGCTATGATAACAAGCACGTTTTGCATCACGTTGTAGAAGTGATTCGTGTGATTGATTTCGTCCAAATTTGTAGTCTGCATCCTCCAATAAGCAATAAATCAAATGCCACGCCCACATCTTCCGTTGATTTTCCCTCCTGTTTCTTCCATTTTTTTAATTTATTTATTTTTGTGGATGACAATAATCCCATAAATAAAACAAATTCGGTACCTTTGTCGTTGCATCATTACAGACTGCAACGACTCGTCGTCACAGGTTAGTTTTCTCAACGCCCTTACATGGCCAATCGTATTTTGAAATTTCTGTCCCCTAATTTTTGCGTTCTTGAAAACCCATAAAATTGAAAGTTTTAGATTGCTTCCCAGAATTTTCGTTTCCTGATAATCCATAAATTTAGTCAGTCTTTGCGGCTGGGTCCTGGGTTATTTTTCATTTAATTGGAGCTATAGGGTTCGTGTCCCGTATCATTTTTCGTCAAAGCGGAAAATTCGGAGTTTTAGGAGCTATAGATCTTAAGTTTTGTTTGATTTGGAGTACATGGAAATTATGTTATCAAAAAGGCGTTTATTGGATTTTACTCGAAGGAACAAGAAATGGATACTATTTCTGGGATTGCTCGGAGGCTCTAGTTATGGTGTGTTCAAAGTATATCACATGCCTTCAATGGTGAGAAAAAGGGTAAGACTTATGAAGCTGTTTGGAGCTATAATTTCAATGGCTGAAATGGTTTCTGATTCTGCGGATACCGTAAGTGTTGTGTCCAAGGATCTTACGTGTGCTCTTCCGATCTAAGTCTGATTCTGATGAAATCCCCACTAGCTTGAAGCAATTGTCAAAAATTGCTCGATCAAAGGAGCTTTCGGATTCAGTGACTAGGCTTTCCCAGGCAGTGACAAATGGGATTTTAAGGGGCTATACTGTAGCGAATAGGAGAGATTCAGGAAGTGGGTAATCCAAGTTTTTCTGATAGGGTTGTGGATAAATTGATGTCAACTGCTGGGACAGGGTTAGTTTCTGCAGTTGTTGGCAGCTTTGCGAGGAATTTGGTTTTGGGATTTTATGCAAACAATACATCGGTTGAAGGGTTGAGTGAAGACGATCACTTGGGTGGGTCGTATGCAAACTCTAATTTGTCAAGATTGCCGGGATGGGTTGATGTGGTAACGGATGATAGATGTAGAATGTTGATCGCTGATTGCATCAAGACCTTTGTTAGCACTGCGGTTACTGTTTACCTTGATAAAACAATGGACATTAATTTCTATGATGAAATATTCTCTGGTTTGACAAATCCTAAGCATCAGAATAAGGTGAAGGATGTATTGGTCTCTGTATGTAATGGGGCTGTTGAAACTCTTGTGAAGACATCTCACCAAGTATTAAAAACTTCAAAGTCTCATTCTCCTTCAGGTTCATGTTCCCCCTCCATTTTTGAGCATAGTGAATCTTCACTTGTGGAAAATGACAAGGGTCATGTACAGGAAGCATCTTTGAGGGAAGTGAAAGAGACAAATGGATATGTTGATCTTCAAAGTAGTGGATGGATGAATAGTGTTTCTTCAACACTGGCAGTGCCAAGCAATCGGAAATTTGTGCTTGATGTTACTGGCAGAGTGACATTTGAAACAGTTAGATCTGTGGTGGAGTTTTTCATGTTGAAGATATTGGAGTGCTTGAAAAGAAGTGTTAATGTAGTCCATGATCAGGTTGTCGGGAGGGGACTTGAAGTCATCAGGTACATTGGTGCCAAGTCTTTTGTAATTATTGTAATATGTCTTGCATTGTCTGTACTTGCTAGTACTCGAGTTCTGTTACTTGCCTGAATTATTCTGTATCTTTCGATCCGTGACTTTTGTATAATGGGGCAAAGAAGTAACATATATATCTAGCATCTTCAACAAAGCTCTACTTGCATTTTACAATCTCTGGCTACTGAATTGCAATTCTGCCTGAAGTTTGACGTCTACTAATCGTTTAAGCCTCAAGAAATGCTGACTATTCTTAATAATTAGGAAATTCGGTTTCAGTGAGATGGTTTATAACCATACGAAATGATCACATGAGAATTTTTTTTTGGTCTTCCAAGGAGAGAAATATGCCTCTTGATGTTAGCCTTCTGAGGGAGAATCGTATGGGTTGTACTATGTTAGGACAAGCAAAGCTTCTTGGCCCCTGAAACTTTTAACAGGCATAAGATGCTTTAGGGATTGTGTCAGGCGCCATATTCTTGGGCTCCGGGAGCCGGAAGGACGAGCTGCTAATATTACGGTCAGATTGAATTGGAAAAAGAGAAGGAAGTAAGCAACTGAATTTCTTGATGCTGTTTTCATAATATTAGAAACAAACCTCATACCAATGTATCTACTAGTCTCTATGCATTTTTCATCAGACAAAATTTATATGTACATTTTATGTATCACTTCCGACAAGTCAAACAACTTGAAGGATATGAATAGCATTCTTGAAAGTGTATATATCCAGGTAAGCCATCTGAATAAGAATTTTGTTCTTGGTCTATCTTGAGCATCTACACAAAGCTGAGAGTAGTGAGTATACAATACGTGCACAGCTTGTGGGTCGGGTTTTTTGAAGTCTACTCTTCCAACATACACTGGGCACACACACCGACAAACCTGCTGAAGTTTTCAGTGTGGTTCAAGAGAACAGTATGCCTGCAGTTAGGTTAATGTTTTCTTGCTCTTCTGCAGGCACTGCTAGTTGCTGCTTCTGCAGGCACAATTAGGTTATTACATCAGTGACCAAATAACTTCGGGGTTTGTCTTTAGCCATGAGTATCAATTTGAACAGCATCTTCAATATATTAGTCTGAACCTTCATTTCAGTTATAGATTCTTCTTATAGTGGACATAAAATTCATTGAATGGCTTAATTTTTGTCACATGATCTACGACTCTGATGGAGCTACTTGTTCCTTCCTATTACCGAAGATTTTAACCCAATAGAAAATCAATTGTGCTCGATATAATAGCTTCTACAAGGGTCCTATTCAGTGTCATAGAAATCCCATTCAAAATTCTTACAGTTCCTTGATCGGCAGCTAACTATGAATTGGACAAACTTATTAACTTTGGGAAAACAGTAAATCAACAAAAGGGTTTCAGAAAATGCAAAAACAAAAAGAAATAATCTAAAAATTATTTATTTATTTTCATTAAGCATTCAATGCTCATGACAAATGGAAAAAGATTTGTACCCAATGAGCAAATGCAAATTGCAGGAAACTGCAAAAAAACAGAGCTAATAGTGGGGTGGGTGTGTCTGGGTGTAAATGTAATCAACATGAGCATTCAGTGTTCTGCGCATCAGACACTCATCAGTCTCTACTCCTTCACAGTTTTCTTCATCAGCAACTCCATTGCTTTTTGCTTCACCATCCTATTTGAATCCAAAAAAGAGGGACTGTATATATGATGATCAAAATTATTGAAAGATGCGATGATTTCTTGTTGTTTACCTGATAGAGAGTAGTGTCCAGACGGTGAGTGGCGGCAGCTACAGTGAAAAGCAGGGTGGCCACCACAAGAAAGCTGATGAACTTTGACATGTTGAATCTGTGAGAGTTTTAAGCAGCAAAATATTGCTTTTTGAAGAAAAGGATGTTTGTGTTACTCTCTGCTGACTAGTAACTGATTTATACAGGGATTGGAGGTGGGGGAGGGTGGGGTGTTGCAAATTCTTTGCTTAGAATGATTGAGAGTGAATTTAGGCCGGATATTTTACATTAACGTTAGATAATCCGTTTTAATTATGGTATGTAATAACGTAATACCAATAATAACATAATAATGAGATTTCGTCCCCCAAAAAAATAATAATAATAATAACATAATGAGATAATAATAATAATAATAATAATAATAATAATAATAATAATATAACAAATGTCCTTAATTTATACTCGATTTCATGAACAAATGTCCTTAATCTTTACTCGAATTCACATATATGTTCTTAACTTCTTTGAATTTCATTTTTATCTTCTATTATTTGTTCGTTCCAATCTCTCTGTTAATTAAAATTAACTCTTTTACAAATTTGGTGTTGATATAGCCTCCTTCATTTATTATTATTATTATTATTATTATTATTATTATTATTATTATTATTATTATTATTATTATTATTATTATTATTATTATTATTAGAAACGCCAAAAGAGTCTCAAGGCTTTTAGGCCTCCATTTTTTTTTCCCTTTTTTCTTGGGGTGGGGGGGTAGGGGGTTTGGAGGGGTTGGTTTGTTTGGATACCCTTACCTTCTTATTAGTAAAAAGACTTATTACATGGAAGGGGGCATTATATAGCCTCCTTAATTGTAAAAATTGTAATAAATGGTCAAGATGTTCTATAAAATAGGAGTAATAATAAATTTTCATATTAGTTTACGGTTATGTATTAACAAGAAGGGTAAAATTGTCAATTAAGATATTTAAATAATTTGAGCTTTAGATATTTTAGGGTTAAAATTTTAAACCGGTGAAGTAATTGATAAACCAACGATGAAATGTAGCATTACTCATACCATGTTCAAACTCTATACTTTTTTCTTTCTCTTTTCTTTTCTTTTCTTTTCTCTTTTTTTTCTTTGTGCTTTGAGGAAACACTTATACACAAAAGTTTTATCAACAACAGCAGGAGCTTATTCACTCCCAAAAAAAAAAAAAAAAGGATATTTAAATGTGTCTATGTTGTGTAAAAGGATAAATTTCAATAGGTGAATCAAATTAGAGAATTTGACCATTTTGTTGGGAAAATTTTGAGAAATTTGTTGATTCTTTCTTTTTCAACGCAAATAAATGCAAAATATGGAAATATATCCCCCTTTAAATAGGAAAAAATATTGAGATATATTATCTCAACGCTTTCTATATGTTTAGAACTAGGGTTAGAGAATTTATGTTTCTCACAATGTAGTTGAAATTGATAGTAATTGAAGACAATGATTAGTGCCATAAAAAATTATCATTACTGTCTTTTTGTAAATACGATGATTTTAAATATGTATATATAACAGTTAAATCATGGTCCTTATTTTACAATTTCAAGAGCAACATGTGTTTTGATTTAGATGAACCTAACATCTTGTTCTCTTATATTATAATGATTCATCTCAATGAGATCTCGTTAACGAGTTACCTTATAATGATACACTCCATAGAAAGCATCAAAATAAGAAAACGTTTATGGTAATTAGAGGAACTACTATTGAAACTTGAAAGTAAAAAAGTAATTTGCACCTGAAGTCCCCAGCCTTTTAAGTAAAAATAGATTACGTCCTCAACCTTTATTTTTCCTCTTGTGGACCTCAGTCTTTTAAGAAATCCCCGTCTAAGTCCCTAACAAAGGAATTCGTCAATTTCCTCAATTAAGTTGGGGGCATTTTTAGTAAATACAAACAAAAAATTTTAATTAAAAAAGGGAAAATAGGGAGGAGGATTCCCCCACTATTGCTATTTCCAACAGCACATGGAGAGACGCCCTCCCACTACTGTTATTTCCAGCAGCACTGGGGAGAGATTCCCCTGCTTTTGGCTACCAAGGCTACTAGAAATGGTAGCTGGGAGACTCCCCTGATAGCGTTATCTTTTCTGGCAGCCAAAAGGAGGAGTCATTCTCCCTCCATTTTTCTTTTTTTTTTTTTAATTAAAATATTTTTTTTGTATTTTACCAAAAAATACCCTTAACTTAATGGAGGGAATTAACAAATTCCGTTGCTAGGGACTTGGATATGGATTTCTTAAGAATAATACTATGTAGCACCAGTGGTGCTTAGCACCAGTCTAGGTGACATCTAATGTGGCATTAAATAGTAAGTTAAATTAAGTGATTAATTAATTTATTTATTTAATTTCACTTATTATTTAATGACACCTTAATATAGTGTCAAGTATCAGTGGTGCTAGATAGTATTACTCATTTCTTAAAAGGTTGACGATCCACAAGAGAAAAAATAAGAAGTTGGAGATGTGATATATTAATACTTGAAATGTTAAAGACGATATGTGTAAATTACCCAAAGTAAATTGAATCCTATTGCAATGAATTAAAATTGGCAGACTCAATTGGCACTTCATCAAAGGTTCAGTGATGAAAATGAAATAACTGCAAAATAGGGGTCTTCCTAAGCATCATCTCATGCCAAACAGACAGGAGATCGTCATTCTCGAAGTGTAATAATTCACAAAAAAATTTGAGTTTTATGTTTGTTTTGCTTTACAATTTTTTCCCTCTTACGTGAAATTCCAGTAAAATTTAAACAACTGAGAACTGAAAAGGCTCTAATTTGCGCTTTTGCTACCGGAAAATTTCCTTTGGCAAAATGCTGGGTGATAAATCCCAAACCCCTACTCGGTCAGGCTCCATTATATACTTCATTTCCGTTTAATTTGGCACATAATTATTGAAATTAGGGCTTTGGTATTGAATATCGAATCAATAGTTTTTGTACTTCAGGAATATGCTTATCAGATCAAATGCAAGTTCTTGGATGAATTTCACCGATTTGCAGCAGTTTGACTGACTAAATATGTATCTTCATATTTATGATATTTTTAACTAATTGCATGATGACTATACCTATATAATTTTAACAGTGATCGGCTGATCGCGTAATTTTATTGTGCTAGAGCGCAGTATTTTAGTATTATTTCTGGAAGAGAGCTGGTGAAAATTCAATAATATGGCTATGGAATATATAACTCAGCAGGTATGAGTTGTTGAGCATGTTGCGAAAGCATTCAGATTCATTAGGAAAGACTGTGGTTGACGAGGATGATGTTTCGAATGTGGAAATGGATTCAAGCTTCTGGCATGACATCATTGATTATTATTTTGTTCGTGGTAGAGAGTCTAGGGGGCGTCAGGATGATGATCTCATATTCTTCGTTAGTAAAAAGGTATCTTTAATGATTATAGTTGCTGATTGATAATATACAAAATTATAGAGAATTTGATTCAGCAACTACTGATCTCAGGGTACACAGGAACATGGATCTCCCGACAATGTGGAAGCGAACTCTCCTTACTTTGTACGCAGGTGGGCTCCTAAGGTAAATGCACAATTTTACTGGTTTTGTTTCTGAATAGTTGATAATTAGTTACTTGTTTTGTTTCTGAATAGTTGATTATTTTGATGTGAACTATTCTTTCCATGGACATGTCTCTGCGCAAGTATTTTTACATGAACTGTTCTCCACTTGGGCTGACAACACGTCAGTGTGGCACTGCCACATGAGCAGTGGTGAGTGTACTCCCTCCTATGGGGAGGAGATCACTTCTCTTTACATGAAAGGCATAATTGATTGTCTTTTACTCCTTCTATTTTGTTTTGTATTTTCTTGACTCTAGAAAAGAATTATAGAATACAGTTTTACTTTCAAATAT
This sequence comes from Nyctanthes arbor-tristis, assembly GCA_963692815.1. Taxonomy (NCBI): domain Eukaryota; kingdom Viridiplantae; phylum Streptophyta; class Magnoliopsida; order Lamiales; family Oleaceae; genus Nyctanthes; species Nyctanthes arbor-tristis. The sequence goes on along the minus strand of CAVNYN010271686.1, from coordinate 17,826 downwards.
TAATATATTACTTTGAAAAGTAACAATCGGCGAATTTAGCCGGTTATATATTAGCAATGCAAAACAAAAATATTAGTGCAATACTTTTGGCTTCAGGTATAAGAAATATGCTTATAGCCAATTACTTCGTATATCTGTTGTCTATTAAATGATATATTAGAAAGTTTATCCATATGTCCTCTTAGGATTCTAAGTACCAATCTAGAAGGCTGTCAAGAATATACTTCATCTTTATACAGAGGGTTCAAATTAGGCATTGCAGTGCTTAGTTTGGTACTTGTTGTTTACTTAGAGTGATTTTCTGTTACTGGAAACTACTAAGTTTCTCCTTTTTTCTACTGTGAACCTTATCTACCGAGTAATGATTCTTGCATTTAATTTAAGATCTCCACTAATGCATGAAGCCCATAACAAAAACTACTCTTGTCTTATACGATGGAAGAAGACATTTTCTGTGCATTTCAAAGAAAATATTGCTAGCCCTTGGCATTTGTGGATGGAGAGATGAGATACCTAGCTCATTAATGAAACATTATGGTGTAGCAATAAAAAATTGAGCCCATGGCATTCTTCTGTTTTTATTTCAAATTGGAATCTGTTCAAATTTGTTATCCACGTACTTTCACGGGGCCACAAGTACAACACAATTCTCCGCTACTAGAAATTGGAAATCAAAACAGCTGAATTGTGTAACAAGTGCTTAAAATCCTTGAGAACATCTATTGAATAACAGATTTTCCGTCTAGAATTTGGTGATTATGAAATTTGCCTGGCCCTCTTCTCATATCATATAAGAAAAAGAAGAAAGATAATTTCCTAACTCTTTAGAGTTGCAGACCAATCATCCGATTGGAAGGGGGGGAATCAGTTTTCTATTAAGACGGAAATAACAGTATCTTAAGATACGAGGAAACTAAATAGATTTCCATTGATTGTTGGCATGAGTATCATTTTTGGTTTTTCAGAGATGAAACTAGAAGTTCACATTTTTTTTTTCTCTTTAGACTTACAAACCTGATGAACACTTCAATATATTTTGCTATGGAAATAATGAAATTTCTAGCTTCTCTTTCCACTATTCCGAATAAGATTATAGTACATTCTTTTTCTTAATGCTGATATAATATCTATTGTTTATATTAGATATTAGATGATAAATGTTTCATTCTTGTTGGCAGTTGGATGACTTAGTCAGTCAGAACACTATTAATGTAGATTGGAGACGCTCATTTTATTTGAATTTGATTGCTCATACCTCTTTCAGCGTCACAGTAGCAATTTGCAGGTAAAATTCTTTTCTTTTGCCATGCATCTATTAGTTGCCAATTGGTAAGTATTAACAGGATTTTTCAGAAATTTTATATGCGGATGGTTTTTAGACGCACTTGTTAAGGAGATATTAGTTCAACACTGACCTCCAAATGAGGACGTCATGTCTAATGGTATTCGCATGGAGTGTAGTGTGTATAATTTCAATTTAGTTTCTCATAAAAACTGGAAAAACTTTTGTGCGATTCTTTTCCTCTAGGCTTTTCAGCTGATCTAAGCCAGAAAGATGTCCTAATTGAGCCATATATTTGAGTGCCGTCTATATGTTTGATTGCGTATATTAAACATTTTCTTTTTAAACTTGCTGATTGAAGTCTTCCTTTTTCTTTCTTTCTTTCGTTATTTTTTTTCCCAGTCATCAGGTTCTTCAACAATATCAGACTGGCAAAGACAGATCACTGTCTCCCATTTACAAGGTATTACAATTCTTTTTGCACTATGGAACTGTAGTTATTTACTAATCCTTTTGCCCTTTTTGAATATGTTGCTTGCTTTATATATATTTGATTAGACCCATCAGGCTGCGGATTAATGATTCTGAATAATCTCAGAACTGTCCATTTTCTTCCTTCTGTATGATACGTTGATCCCGCCTGCAGTATTTTATGATGTTTCTGCTTCTTCCTTACCTTTTGCTGAACTTTTCTGATTGACCTGCTTCTCTCTCATTGTTATAGTTCTCTAGTGAATAATGCATTTCAGTGCCTAATTTTCACCTTTCTAGATGCATCTTTTGTTTTAAAACATAAAACAACTGGGCGACCGTTGCCTCCTCTCCAATGAATTCTGCATCTTGGAGATTGCATAAAAGTATAGTTTCTAACTAGTTTTATCTTATTACCCAATTATATCCGTGCACAGGATGAAATTTGAAATGGAAGCTATCATTTCATTCCATGTTTGTAAAGTTTAAATTCAAAATTGGAGAATCTAAGAGTAAAAGACAGTTCAAATGTCAGTTAGTCAGGATCATAATGTTGCACACAAAAGGTTAACATTTAAAGTAAGCTAAAATATGGGATAGAGGTGAAAGGAATATCAAAGCTTTATATTTGAATTACAAAAAGGGGATTTCATCCTGTATTCCTCACGTTTTGGAATTTTGTATCCCCCGTTTTCTTTTTCTTAAGAAGAGTTCACTTGGTTGAAATTTTGGACAGGTAGTGAAGACTGTGTATGCGTCTCCAAGTCGAATCAATTTTCATTTGGATTCAACGAAGGCATGTTGTCTAATTTCAAGTAAAGGAAGAACTTTGAGAAATATATACTTTCACTTAATTGCTCCTGACTGTTGTACATATGCATTCAGGAAATGGAAACCATGCCTGCCTATCCAGATATTTGTTTTGCAGTTGATGACTTTGATTCCACTTTTGATGCAGTGGTAAGGTGCATATTTGTGATATCCAGTGTCATTAATTAACAGTATAAATTTTTGTTCTTCTTAATTGTCTTAATCTCTGTACCCAAGGGATTGTGGCTTCACCCAGGAAAGCTGTTTAACACATTAATATTATTTCTGCACCAATAAAACCACTAACCGGTTTTTTTTCTTCTTTCTGATTTTTATTATTTGTTTATTCAGATGCCATTATTTTTAAATATTTTGGTGAGAAGGTGGTGCATTCTTTCTACATGTTAATAAGAAGAGGCTTGGGCCTCTGGCATATAGCATTAGGTTATGTTGTTTCCTGTTCATTTGCTGGTTCAGCAATAATGACATTTATTTTATTTTCTATCTTTTGGATCTTTTTTCATTGGGGGATGGACAGATGGAGATGGGATCATGAGCATTTATCTATTGTTATAAGTTCCTCTCAAGTTTTTTGGGGGGATCCTCTAATCTCCTTACTCTTTTCAGTGGTTTATCTGTCTTGATTGAATGTTAGATCTCGTTATAAGGAGCTTTTAGAAGTTGATTTTTTGAAAGATAGATTTATGGGAGAATGTGTGGTGGGGATGTAAAGAAAGATTATAGGGAGTGTGAAATTTTGTTTCTTACAGGGAATATCTGGTTGGTACTAAAGTTTTACTTTTCTTGACCAACTTTTGATTTATTAAAGGCTCCCTAGATCAAGCTCTTAACTAGACAAGTAGCTTCATCTCTGAACTCTTTGTTTGCATATCTATACTAATACAATAAATTGACCAACAATTTAGTCTAAAACTGATTGCAAGAAGGGTAATATTTCTTTATATAGGCCCTCAATGTGTATTCTACTACTACTCTGCATCACTTTTGGTTAACTTTGGGAACTTTCTGTGTAATTCAAGTTACATCACTGGCTTTCATGTTTCATTCTGTTGGGGAGGACTGGGCAAATGAATAAAAGTTGAAACATTTCTCTTTAATGTAATAGGTATGTCAATTTGTTTTTGTTTCTACCATTTCTAAAAGCTTAAACTCACAGGTCTTGACCGATACAGATCACTGCTATTGTGTCTTGCTAAATGCGCATGATGGAGCTGTGTTTCCCATTGAAAAAGCACAAGAAGCTTCTGATTCTGAAACTTCCTCAAAGACTGATAAAAGTCCCAGAAAGGTGAACTCTAAGGTTTGGGATGTTTATATGCTAATTCCTTATTTAATAGGAATTGTTTGTTTCTTGTCTCTAGATGTTGAACTACTGATACAATGCACCTCTATGTCTAAGTAGTCACACTTCTATGGTTCACCTGTTATGTCTCATACTTCGGTTCAGCACAGAATGGTTCTATAACAAATTAAACATTTACTAAAATGCGTTCTGAAATTTTTTGCCATTTTAAATTATCAAAAAGTCCCTTTGTTTGAATATCAAGTGCTCAAAACAATTGCTTCATGCATCTGAAAAGAGAGCAAAACTTAGCTTAAAATATTATTGCCGTATTATTAACTTATTTGCATTTTTTGACACTCGTTGCTTGCAATTGCAGATCACACTCTTTTCTGGCTTTGTTAACTACCAAATGGTTCGAGAAGCTTATGATGGTAAGTTTATTTGTTACATCCTTAATAATCTATTTTCTGCTATTTTATCTCCAAGTTATTGGTTTACTACTATTGCTTGTTACAATATGCTATTTCACTTGAAATGATCAATGCACAGCATCACAATAATAATGCTGAGTAAAATAAAGTGATGAACAATCACATACACGAACGATCAAATTCATTATCAACTCCCTGCATTTGTATTTATTTTTCTTTTTCTTTTTTCTTATCATTTTTCCTTTCCACAAAAGTGGGTATCTTGGAATCAATGGATATGATTGATGGAGAATCGACTGACTATCTAGATTGTTTCATTCATAGTGTCCATTTGTGAACCCATTACGTGCAGCTGCAAATCTCTTCACCTTGACTTGGTTATTCTTCCTTTCCTCGATTTTACAGCTGGAAGGACTGGTTTTGGAAGTCTTCTGTCACTTGGTAATTCTTCCAGCAAAACAGACAGGATCTACATGAAAGGTCCTGGAGGACGTGGAGAAGTTGAAGTAGCCGTCTCTGGTGTTCCAGGTAAAAGTACCTGTTGCTGTGATGTCATTAAGAGGTTGAGACTTTGAGACTTGAATTGGGGTGTTATGACATTTTTAACCTTTTCTAATTTTCATTATTGTCTGTCCCAACAATGGTTCACATCTGAAGAGAAATCTCCTTGAGTCAATTGCAATTAAACTCAGAGTTAAGAACTGCATGGATTTTCTTTTGAAGCCTAGAAAAAAATTGGTGCATATTTTTAGGAGCCCCTCGATTTCGTCTTTACCGGAAGCAAACTTTTAAAAGTGCAATGACCATAACTATGCACAATTTTAGAACTATTCTTCCGAGAATGCTGTGAAGCCTCTGTATGGCCTAATGGTCACGGCTTATGGCTTCAATAGTGAAAATATCATCTGAAAAAATCATTTTGAGGAAAAATAATTAACTTGCATTCCCGCCTGATAGTTTTCGTAATTCAGATTTAGATTGGTTGATATGTATGACCTTCTTTCTCTGGCAATATGTTTTGCTTCTGCAATCCTGTCTCTGCGTATATTATTTGTGCGATTCTAACCACAGCATGATAAAGAATTTGACGGCAAACTGGACCTTGTTATTTCCATGTTAGATCAATCCAAGGAGGAATCAGGTCCTCACTCTCCTACTCAGATATCTAAACGCGGGCTTGGTATAGGTACTATTGTTCGCAGAGCAGCATCTGTTGCATCAATGGCAGCAAAGCAAGCCTATGCTGCTGCTTCATCTACCCATAATGAGGACGAGATGCTGCCCCTTAAATGCTGCTTAATGTCCATATCATTGCCCTGGGAAGCAATCGCTCATGATCTTTTATACAAGGTCAGTTTACTCTTGCTTGCCTTGGAGTTATAACCTCTGGTTAAACTGACAACCTTCTGTCATCATCCCAGCCCTTTAGTCCCTGTCAGTATGGCATATTAGTGGGCAGAGTCGTGTGATTTGAATGATGTGTTTGTTTAATGTTGTGGAAAGCAGGGAAGTCCTCCAGTGAACTTGTAGGAATGTAAACTAGTTTACGCCTCCAAGAGAAGACGGCAAGGTGTGTGTGTGTGTGTCTATATATATATATATATATATATATATAACAGACTTGCAGCAAACAGGAGGAAGAAGAAACGTTGTAGGAACATAACTATGTTTTTGTAAGCTCGTTAGGCACACAAGAATTACTCAGTAATTCTGTTGCAAATGTTGGAAAACCTTGTGTCTTGTGTTGTTCATCGGTAGCCCTTGTGCTGGACTATTCTGCAAATTGGTGAATTTAATGGTTTAAATTTCGTTCGAGCCATCAATTTCTTTAGTATTCAGTTTATGATGATGCAAATTCTGTCACTTCCAGTCGTTAGACCCGCCTACGAAAAATTGTTAAAGATAAATACTCTTCTCAAGGAGTCTTCCATGCTTTCATTATGGAGAATGTCTGAATATATTGATGATCGTGAAAAGCAGTGTACACATTATTTAGAGAACAAAAAAGCAATGGGAACATATCGTTTTTATCTTTTTCTCGACCTGAACTCTACATAATCTCCTCTATGTTAAAAATGTGAAATGTAAGAAAGATCTGCACGATGACAGTAGAGTCTTGCAATTTGTAAAGAAACTATTATAAATCTTTTACAAAACATGGTAAGTTTACCATTGTAGCCTTAGATTTTTTTTTCCTCGCAATTACACAATACATAGAAGTAATATGGTTAAAAAAAAATGCCACGTGTTTTTAAACAAATGTGTACATTTTTGTTTGTAGAGGTAGAATAATTCCAAGAAAACTGGAAAAAGATTCATATGTGATGTTAATAGAGTTGGAAGTTACTAAACTGTGAGGAGTCGATATTAATTCTCTATTGCCATATCTATACCTCTTAATTACAAGCTATTTAATTTTGTACTGAATATTTAATGTGACTTGCCGAACTTGTGTCATGAAAATTTACATTAATTACTAGTAACATTTTGTAGTTCTTCCTTCTTAAATTAACTGCAGCCACATGAAATTGAGACCCTACCCACTTACTTTAGAACTGACCAACAAAATTCATGAAAGAAAACTGCGATTTTCCAAATAAAGTTGAATAGCGTTTTTATTTATTTATTTATTGTTGAAAAGTTTTTTATTTATTTATCAGTACAAATGGAAAGTATGAATAGAAAGAAACTCTTCATGTCCACTCTCCACCACATGTTGTTACTATATATTGTTTTTAGTTATTCAACTTTATCAACGTGTCAATAGATGATAAATGAGTCAACTGTTTATAATAATAATAATAATAATAATAATAATAATGGGGAATATTCTTTTGTTTGGTATTAGATAGATTATCAAGTTCACAGACATTAACTTTTATGAGGGAAATTTGTGTTGCATTCACAAAATATGTGAGATGGGAGTTTTAGTAATGTTTTATTTCAGTCCAGATATATTGTTCTCGTTTGCTGTCTCACTAGCCATCTCTCCAATGAAAACTTATCGAACACCCTAGATCTACCGTGTTAAGAAACTTAGTTTGGCAAAACGAGTCATTTAAACCACCCAAAAAAAACACAAACACAAAAAAGTCTTTAATTCGTGTGCTCCCGTGTAATTGGACAACTGGCACTTTTGAACCTTGTGAGTACAAAAGCATTGGCATATTGATTCCACATGCATATATGGCTTTCTTTAAACCAATCCACACTTTGTTACCCACATGATGACATGACTTCAGTCTTTTGGGAGGTATTCTTTTTATTGAGAACTTGTCTATCTGATTTGATGTTTTTGGTTTATTCTTAGTGATTAAGGTTATAAACCTGAATAAAGCAGATGAAGTCCCTACCAAACAACATATTCCACATGAACTCACAAATATGATAATTATATGCCTATTATTTTTTGTTTGACCGCACTTTGACACTTGACATCATGGGTCATAATAACAATCAGAATTGGAATTTTCTCATTAAATATATGATCAATATAGAATCGATCAAATCCAAACAAGAATTGAGCAAGTGTGATAACGATTCTTAAGCTTCTAGGAAATCATGGGATAATAAATCTTTGTCCATATGATCATCTTATGATCTAGACTTATACAAGATAATGGACATTGGGCCTAACAAGAATAATCAGGATAATGATTCTCTAAAGTTACTTTGGAATTGAGTAATAAATCTCGTCCAAACAATTATGTCCAAATTGAACCAAACCATTCAAGATTAGTTCAATTAGCTTGAATCATAAAAGAAAGAATAATCTTTGTAATTTTTTTATTTTTTTTTTGGGAAAATTGGAATATTGGGAGATGGCCACGTGTCACCCTTCTTCGCTGATAAATACCTCTACTCTATTCCTTAGTTCTTCCCTTTTCCCTCCCTTCTCAATTCCCTTACAAAATTTGTCAAAACCATCATGTTTTGTCAAGAATCCGTTCCATTTGAAATACCCGTTTTCGAAATTAGTTTTACAGCCAATGAAATCCATGAACTCTTCTACCTTTTGCAATCCGAACCGCCGGTGCATTCAACCTCCGGTTCACAAATAACCAGCTCAGATAATTCGGTTGAAGAAGCTCGGAAGCGAAAGAGGGTGATGTCTAACAGGGAGTCAGCTAGGCGGTCAAGATGGAGAAAGAAGAGGCAGTTAGAGAACCTTACAAGTGAAGCAAACCAGCTAAAACTCACAAATCGGGATCTAAAGAACCGGTTGTGTATCATCGCACGTGAACATCATTTTGTTCAACAAGAGTCGAACCGACTACTAGGGGAATCGTTGCATCTCCAACGAAACCTAGCCATTTTACTCAAAATCTTCTCATCCATTCAAATCCAATGATCGATCATTGTCATTAACTTTTAACCTAAACTAATCAGATTTTGAGCTAAAGATGCAGTGAGTTGTGCGCGTACTTATGGTACTCGATATGATGGCAGAACGATATGATCTACAGTCTTATATGCTATATGTTATGGATGTTCTCTCCTTTATATATCTATCTATCTATCTATCTATCAGATCGGAAGAGCGTCGTTAGAGCATCTCAAGCATTGGTCATGTGGATCGCTTTGAAAAGCTTATCACGACATTGTCTAATAAAATGCGCTTAATGGTTGACGAGAGTAATTCTCACAAAGCGAAGCTGTTAAGACCGGCCAATCACTACATGTAGATGTTCTAGAGTAGACAAGCTATGTACGTAATGGTAATGATACACTTCCCCGTTGATTTACTAATTAATTCACCAGTTTACAATTTAACCATAAAATATATAAAGCTTAAATTATTTAAATGTCTTAATTGACAGTTTTACCTTCTTGTTAATATACAACCAGTGAACTAATATGGAAGTTTATCATTATTCATGTACGTAAAGACCTCTTTTATCTATTTGTTGTATCAATCAAATGTTCTCGAAACAAGTCTGTTTGTGTGTAGTAGTTTACCTAATTTCCTACACAAAAGACACTTGGTAGTATATCATTTTCCTACACATCATATCAAGTTCAAATCAAAGGTCATCGCATGGTCACGTTCATGTCTGTAAAAGTTATTTAAGAAAAGTGTTGCTTCCTTAACCACAACTTGTGTTGGAAGACCAAACAGAAAGGAAAAAGTTCCGTGTTTTTTGGTTCAAACCGATGAATATATATATCTCATTAGCACTAGGAGTTCTTGAACTTTAGACGTTTTCACAATGGTGTCTCAAATCTTTGTTTCTTGACAATCGGTTTCAAATGAAATAACAGACGGTGTCAATATCCATTTGACTTGATGACATGTAAATGAGTCTTGGTCAAGGATTCAACCCTGCTCCACCACCATCCTCGTATGATTCTTCAAGACAAAGAAATAACAATCAGATGCCAATACAAGTATATTACATTTGAGAGATTTCGGACTTTTAATTTCTCATGGCTATAACTTTTACATGAGGTCAACGTTTGTCACTGGGATTTTTGCTCTTCCAATCCCATCTTATGTTATGCAAAGGGGTGGTACATGGACTTTTGACTCAAAAAGATTTTAGCCATTCTTTTCTTAAAAGTTTTGGATTTAATTGTATAAATAGTGAAAGTTCAAGAATTACAAATGCAAAAAGGTCCAAAATAATTCGACTAAGAAGAGCCCACCCCACCCCCAACAAAACCCAAAATAGTGGTTGGGATCCTTTTCAATCTACCCTGGCCCTCGATCGACCAATATATAAAGACCAAGAAAAATTTGTATGATTCATTTATTTTTCTTTAGCCCGACAAGGATGACGACTTTTTAAGATTTTTTTCCCATCAAATTGAAACGAGCAGTTGGATCTCAATATTGGTCTGATCAAACAAGTAACCATCTTGCAGGACACACATAAATAATATATTTCCAAACTTCATAGTTATATATATGACTAACATATAGAGTGAGAATACTCCTAACAAAGTTGATTTGCGTCCAAATCTTAATAAATGCTTTGTTTTAATCCATTATTATCCTTCAATGAAAGATGCCTTTCATTTCAAGAACTTATATGACTAACATATAGATTGAGAATACTCCTAACAAAGTTGATGTGCGTCCAAATCTTAATAAATATGCTTTGTTTTAATCCATTATCATCCTACAATATAATGAAAGATGCCTTTCATTTCAAGAACTTATATGACTAACATATAGAGTGAGAATACTCCTAACAGATTAAGTGCGTCCAAATCTTAATAAATGCTTTGATTAAATCCATTATTATCCTCCAATGAAAGATGCCTTTCATTTCAAGAACTTACTAGTTTTTCTCTTGTTAGGTCGAAGTTTTTCAAATGCTAGCTTGTTGAAAAGTTAAAGATTAATTAATGTGAGTATATATATATATATATCCGGAAATTAAAGATGTGGCCACCATAATAAATTAACTCAACTGCCTCCTGTCCCTCAGCAATTATATAGTTACACGATTATAATACAAACAAGAATTCTTTTTAGGTATCGGGATCAATAACAGATCAGGGTACCTAACATTTATCCCCCTCACCTTTTCTTTTACACATTTCTGGCACGATTGCTGCTCCTAATTGTTCTTTGCAAGTAATCGAAACATGATTTCTTGAAAGGGGGAAAAATTTAATGTAGTGTTGGTGAAAATAGTGTTGGTGAAAATTTGAAGGGAAGAAACAAAGTTGTTGATACAGCAAATGTATTCCAAATGTTGGTTAAACCTACTTGATTGGTAGACAAACAGCCTCTGGTCCCACCATTTGTTTCAACAAATTCTACTTTTGTCTTTCTTTCTTTCGTGTTTCAAAGTCAATATATTTGGTAGCCTCTAAATTTCGTTTCCTATCACCTTCAATCACTATTCTCCTACAAAACTCTTTTCTTATTTCATATATAATTTTATTCCTAGGATCACTTTATCCCTGTGCTCTCATAATTAGTTAGCATATCTAATTTTCTTTGTTTTCCTTTTGTTTGCCATCTGAAATTCAAGACAATAATTAAAGAAATAACATAAGGGACATGAAAACGAAGTTTGACGCCTTGGCACATGCACTTGAATGGCAACTGGTTTTGTATCTACTTGTTCGCCGATATCAAACATTAAATGAAATGTAGTTTTTTGCGGGTGGAGAATGTTTTTAACGGGACGATAATATCATCCTACCTGATACATCAGCTTATCTGGTGAGATTGAATTGAGTTCTAAGACGATATAATCTTATTAGACAACTGTACTGCTCCACATAAAACAGTGTAATTATCCTACAAAATACTCTCTCGGATGGGTGGGGTTGCAGTGGGAGCTCGTCGTGTCCAGCTTTTAAATGAACCAAATGATGGTGTTGGAAGAGTCAATCTTGATAGCAAAATTGAAATTCAATTCTGTGAATGAGTTCTTATCAGTGCCATGTTGTGTCTGTTATGGGTACCTTTACTAACTGACAAACATTTTTGGGACCATACAAAAACACCAAAAAAAAAAATTACTAATATATGGGCTGTCATAAGACTAGTATTGCAAACAGGGAAAAAAAATAATAATATTAGTTGACAAGTGTTATATATATGTACATCACTTTTTGTCATCTTCTAGTGTCAAACATTCACAAATTGTCTAAGCCCATTCCTCAAATTTATGTCTCAAGGCTTTAGACTTCACCAATCATCTGCTGTTCTTGAGTCCCAGACTCACTGTTTCTGAATCCCTGCCTCAAACAAGAAATCCCTTATTATTTCCAAATTTTTCGACTTAGGCAGTCGAGAAAAGCTTCTTTTTGCCATGTCCAAGTTGCTTGGAGAGTTTCTTCAAGAACAACAAGAACCATTTGCCTTGGAGGTCTTCCTTCTTGAGAGAGGCTATCTCAGAAATAATAATTCATCTTCGGCTTCTCGTTTGGCTAAGTTCTTGAACAAGTCAGCTAGCAATGGCCTAGAGAAGAGAAAGTATGCTATCCCGAGTTGTACAAAGTTTGTTAAAGCTGTATTTAACCAATTCACAAGCAGTAACGATAGCGAAAAAATAAAGAATTCTACCAATGGAGATACCAGTAAGGCTAGCCGGTGTCAAGAAGAAACAGAAGAAGATGATAAACTTTCCATAGAAAGCAGCACAAGTGTGTCCAATTCCTGTCCAGATAGCCACCAGTCTTTGGAAAAGAGCTATTTTCTTTCTGAGGAAGAGGTAGAATTGGTTAAGTATTAATGATCTCAATTTGTTTTGCATGCAACAAGAAAAAATTGAAATTAAAAGTTCAAAATATATGAAAAGTTATGTATTTATTGACTCAGGCTTGTTTTGGATGAAGCTAACAGGTAACTGCAGACAGAACATTGAAATGGAGAGCTGATGAAGATAATAAACAACACAGCCCTGTATCAGTGCTAGACGAAACCAACTCCCAGTCTGATGATGGTACACCAACTCATTGCAGTAAGTTCAATCTTCTTCAAAATTTTGGTTTAGAAATTGTCCTATAAATTAACCAAATAGTCAACAGGTTTCTGAATATGGTAGTTTCTTTTTTTGTTTTCCGGTTAACAGAACAATTTGATAACAATACAACACAAGGAGAATCATCTACCTCATTTCATTCATGTAAACTCAAGAAACCAAGAAAATGTGGTAACAAAGGAGCTCAAGAGCTTATAGGGTCGAAATCTTCGTATCATTATATGAAGAACAGAAGGGCCTTACAGCAAACAAAGCAGCTTCTGTTTGATTGTGTAAGAGACGTGGTGGAAAACCACAGAAAAGGAGACAAAAGAGGAGAAAATCTTAAGAAAATTGTTGGACCTGAGGAACTGTGGAACAATGTTTCTGAAAATGTATGGATATGGAGCCAAAAATCAGTTAGTGAAAGTAATATAATGGATTTGCTGCATTTTGATTTCTTGGCTTCTGCACAAGAGTGGGGAGATTTTCAGCAGCAGAAAAGGAATATCTCCATGGAGTTCGGAGATAAAATGTTGGAGGACATTATCAATGAAATTGTGGAAAATCTTCTTATATGATATGAAATTATATAATTAGCAGGTGTAATTACACTGATTCAGTTATTGTTTGTACAGTGGAGTGTAATGTTCATAGTCGATATGACACTATAACATCAGTAGTGAGTAGTCAAATTGCCCATTCGGACAAGGATCAGAATGCTCACACTTGCCGTGGTGTTGTGATATTAGCCGTTGGATACCATCGTCCCCACAGAGTGACAAATGAGAAGTTATTTAAGACCCGATGTGAAAATCAACCCTTGATGTGGTAACACGATTTATTGACGCATGTTATGATTCTCATATAGAGATCAGATGAACTATTTCTTTGGTCAAAAACTGACATTAACAAATTTCTTATACAAAAAACGAATTTATCTCGAGACGTTCATTTATTTGGGAAATCAATTAACAGACGGTAAGAAACAAGTTCCTTTCAAGACAATTCAAGTATTTAATGCTGGAAGTCTATACCTTATGAAGCTACATATAGACTCATCAGCCTTTATACGATGATTGATGAAAGACGAATACACGAAAACTGACATGTCAACACACCAAAAAGAAAAACGCAAACTTTAAAATTATTGCCTTTTTATTGACAATTGAAGTACATGTCCCCACAGCCGCACGTGTCGATGACATATTGTCTCGACACATTTTGTAATTGCTGCAGTTAAAACTGTTAGCCCCACTTCTAAATATACCATGTGTCTCAGTTGCAAAGGGCCTGTTTTGTGGTTTCACTTCAGAAAGTGGCATCTTTTACACATGCCACTGATGTTAGAACAGGGCTACATGAATAAAAGTAAAAAGAGATTTATATCTTAAGGACCCGAATTGAAAGGGAGAAGAAAGAGCAAATAGTTGACTTTAGATAAATGTTATATTCACTCCCAAAAAAACCTCTGAATACCGTACATTGGAACTGAGTACAGTGTTTAGTCGATGACACGCACAGAGTTTTTCAGAGAACATATATAGAATCGAGTACAAAAGTCATCCTAAAATTAATTTTTATCCGCTGCTACTTTTCCGCTGCCAAACAGAGTAGAAAGAATTATTTTCACATCAAATACTCTGCCTCAAACTAACAGACTTGATACACTTCTAATAGACATTGAACTTCTAATACACACTTATAATAGGCATTAAACTTGGCTTCGACAAAATTACAATCAGGTGGAAGAGAAGATGAAAACTTTCGATCTCCATCAGTACTAGTCTCTCCTGGTGGGCAGGGATTTCGGCATAGTTTGAATATTCTATGAATTATGAATATGGTAATCCTCTAACCGAGATGTTTCAATGGTGCAGCAATGCAGAAGCTCCTTACAAGAAGTCAGTTGAATTACTGGATCTCCCCATCCTCGCCGAGTTCACCATCTTCAAGCTCCTCATGACCACCATTACGAGAAGATCCATCTCGTCTGTGTTTCTTGTACCTACTCTCGCTATCTGATTCAGGTGAGTATGCATGCTACAATGAGGGGGAAAAAGGTGTCAGGTAACTGTACTACGCTAATCATTAGAAAAGAATGAGATAGGAATCAGGAATTCATAAAAATACAGGTTCTCGAAGTACCTTTCTTGACTTCTTACGGTCACTGCCGTGCCTCCGGGACTTCCTTGACTCCTCTTTGTCATCCTTATCAGAACTAACCTCATCGGCTTCACTGTGATGCCGCTTCCTATGTTTCCTGTCCTTGTCTTTTTCCCTCCTCTTGTCGTCTCTGTGTCCATGACTGTCCAAAGCATCCATATTCTCACTCTCGTAATCATGTTTTGAGTGTTCTTTCACTTTGTCTTTTTCTTTCTCACGCTCTCTGTCTTTGTCCTTATCTCTCTCTTTCTCTCTTCTCTCTTTGTCCTTTTTCTTTTCCTTCTCCCTTTCTTTTTCCTTTTTGGCCTGTGCCAGATCACAGAAACATACAATTAAAATCAAGAAAGATTCATGAGGCAAAGACTCAGACTAGCCTAAACCATATATAAGATTTAAAAAAAAAAAAAAATAGCCACGAGCAAACATCAACCCGGCCTAGTAGAGGAATGTCCAATGTTTCATGTCTATTTGGACACAGAACAGAAAGAAAAGGTCCAACCACCCCAAGAACAGAGAAACATATTGAATAAACGTAATCTCAGCTGCAAAGCCAGATTTATTTTGCCAATTCAATGTTGTGTGATTCCCAATAAGATTTAGGGTGTGTTTGATTACAAGTATGGAATTTACTTGGGAAAAAAATATTTTTTGAATTACATGTAATTGAATTTCATAGAAAATAAATTGCATCGTGTTTGATTGAAAGTGGAATTCACGAAAAAAGTATGAATTACCTAGAAAACAAAAAACCTACACCCCCAATAGGAAAATGTTTTCCTTGTTTTCAAGGAAAATGTGGTCACGTGGCCAAAAGGTGGAAAATGTTTTCCACAGAAGAAAATGTCAATCAAACTCAAAACACCCAAAAGTAGGAATTTAGGCGGAAAAACCCATTTTCGATGGAAAATCTTTGCAATCAAACACACCCTCAGCAAATTTCATTTGAGCATGACAAAGAAATTAGTAAGGTCAAGGATAAAAACTTCTGATTGCTATTGAACACGTTTCGTACTTTCATTAATCCTTACTAAAATTATTTATATATATAGTTTACTCGGAAATGTCCAATTCGGAGTATCTATTCCAGAGTTAAGCAGAAAACACAGAAGCTCATATTATAATTCAACAAGCCATATCAGCTCGGCAGAAAAGCAAACCAACAATTAGAATTTAAGTACCCAAAATTTCATCACCTTTTCTTCCTCCCTTCTCCGGTCCTTCTCCTTGGCTTTCTCTTGCAAGCGACTAATATACTCATCAAATATCTCCCTGCAAATGCCTTCTTCTCCAATGGACCTATGTTATATACACAGTCCAGGAATCAATGTACAATTTTGGAATTCTCTAAATGAAGACGATATATGATAGCACTCTACTAATTACACTACATTTTTAATCCAATTGAGGGGAAAAAAATACCTGTACTCTGAGCTGTCTTCTACAAGTTGTTTGCATTCCTCCCAACTAGATGATGTACTTATTTCCTAAAATTAACCCAAAAAAAAGGTGCAACGTTATATATCTAATGTTGAACTGAATGATAGTTAACTCCCCCCCCCCAAAAAAAAAAAAAAACCGGGTGATGTGATTGCAGACCTTGATGGTGCTCAGTTTATCAGTGAAATCTTTGGCGAGACGTTTACGTTTCTTAGCTTCTTTTTCTTCTTTCTCCTTTGCTCTCTCAATAAGGTCCTCGTATATAAGCTGCGATTACATAAAAAAACGACATGAGATCCAAAAGACTTATCACAAATAAGAAAGAACAGGCATGGTGACAAATTTTAAAACCCAGTAGGAACCTAGAAAGCATAGCTTGACAAATAAATGGCTCCAAGATGCTGAGTTACAATACTTTCATCAAGCAACTAGGAATTTGACTAGCCCAAATGATCAACTCTCTGTGAATGCCTGTTTATTGAACATCCAATTGATTACCTATATTGCTAGGGAATTGTACAAACGATTAACTAAATTGCTAGAAATCGTTTGTGTCCAGATATCTAAGCCTAGTCCGTAAGTATTCAAGTCTTATTTAACTCACTTTAGGCCGAAATCAGGAATGGCGCCGTCTATCAAGTAGGGGTGGGTGGGCATTGGTCTGCTTGGTACAGTTTTCCAGCCAAACCGAAACCGAACTGACAGCATCGATTTGGAAATTTCACAAACTGAGGTTCAGTTAGATCAGCTTTGGGTTTGTTCAGGTTCTTTTAAGTTTCGCCCGTTTCTTTGGAGGAGACAATGGTCCCTTTGACCTATTTTTCTCTTTTCTACTCCCACCCCGGGTGGGGGCGTTTTATGTTGCGTTCGTGGATGATTGGCATTTTCTGAGGTACAGATAGGACATTTGTCCAATTTAAGTTTCTTGAGAAGTGATTTTTTGGTAGAATATCCAGAATAGAGGGAAATTATAGGAAAAGATTAAAAGTACTCCGTCCGTCCCATGAAAATAGTCCACTATTCCTTTCTCGTCCGTGCCAAATTATGAGCTTGTTTAATTCTCATTATTTGGGGAAACTATAATGAGGAGAGAGGTAGAATGTATATTAGAAATGTAAAAGGGTTAGAAATATGTGATTGTAATTGAGGAGTTGTCAAATCAAATGTCAAATCAGTAGTAGGTAAAATTATAATTTGGGAGAATAATGAGAATCAAACAAGCACTATAGTCCATTTTCCTTAGTAAATTTCATAGTTTTATATGCCCCTATTTAATGTGCACTGCTATCAACAGATAAGAACCATTAAAGTGGAATATTAATTACATGAAATCAAATCAATACCAACCAATTCTCCACAAAAAAATAAAATTTCACACTTCACAATAATCTTACTTTACATTCCCACCACACATTCTCCTATAAATCAAACTATCATAAATCTATTTGCACATAACCCTTCCAAGAAAAACCTCTTAATCAGATCGGAAGAGCGTCG
>CAVNYN010271685.1:0-14893 GCA_963692815.1 Nyctanthes arbor-tristis | reverse complement strand
CTCAAGCCTTAGCCCTAGCGGAGACTTCAGAACTTTGGATTTGAATAAAAAACTACGTCCCCATCGGCTTTAGGAAGGGCCTTAGCCTTAGCTCCAAGATCTCCGTTTGCACCAGGATCTACTTGTTTAGTCGCATACCACACCAAAATATGGTGTGATAAAGAGAAGAGAGTGGTGGCTTTACCGGTTTCTACAACTAGCCATTGGTCTACGATGAGCTCTTTACGTGAACTACTGAGGAAGGACCACCCTTTCTATATGGATTCTACTTAATTAACGTGTGACTTTTTATTAAAAAGTTACACAAATGTGACTTTTACATTTTTACTAGTTTTATACCCGTACTTTGCGCATAATATAATAATTAGAAGGAAAAATGCATGCTAATATGAAAAACTAAATAATCACAATTTTATTGCATATTATACACTCATATATATTACTAATATATATAAACAGAATCAAATTAAAACATATAATATTTTTACTTGGCATAAAGTTAATTAAATTGTCATTCATAGAAAAATATTTTTAAGTAATGAAAATGAGAATGAACAATTTTTTTTACATAAAATTAATTTTATGTAGAGTATGGAAACCGAGAAACTATACGGAAAAGAGAGCATTCGAAATTTATGTAACTTCAGAATTATCCTACGCTCACATTTTTTTTATTGATGTATATTAGGGTGTAGATGATCAAAATGAATTCTTTTCCACATTCATTCTCCACCACGTATTCTTGAAAATTTTATTTTTCACATTTCCTGATACATTTTCTAAAGAAATCACTATTTCATTAATTTATTCTAAAAAAATTAAAGTATACGCCTTCCTATTACAAAAGACCCAAGGAAAGCAACATTACAATAAAAGATAAATTATATATGATTTAACCATAATATTAATTGTTAACCACTTTTCGTTCTAAAACGAATTAAGAAAATTTTTTTATTTTTGTTCTAAATCATCATGATGATCATCATCAAATTTTTTTTTTTAAAACTATTTTTAAATTTTTGTTCTAAAACATTATCACCATCAAATATTATTACTATTGTGCCCCTCAATTTAAAATTTTACCAATATATATTTTTTCAAAAAAAATAAACAATAATGTACTAAACATATAGCCATAGGCTTTATGGCTTGTGGTTTATAATATTGAATTAAAAAAAAGTTTTGATACTGATTTAATTTTATTTTATTATTATACCATCAACCTGACGAGTAGGCACGTGATTGAAATGAGAAGGAAGACCTAATAACCTAACACTTGAAATTTGTCCATCAACTGTTAGAATTTTTAAGAAATATTAAATATTTAAAAATATCATAAAAACTAATAGAATATATATAGGAAATACGAATGGATAACGAATAAGATATTATATATAAAATAAAAATATATACAAAATTTGACCTACTATTATAAAATAAAATAATAGAAAAATGCAATTAATAGATAACACTAATTGATTATTATTAGTAATGGAAAATAAATAAAACATATAAAAGTAGGATAGTTGTTTAGGCAGGAAAACCTGCATATGGCAACTATCCTGCTTT
Source organism: Nyctanthes arbor-tristis (assembly GCA_963692815.1). Classification (NCBI taxonomy): domain Eukaryota; kingdom Viridiplantae; phylum Streptophyta; class Magnoliopsida; order Lamiales; family Oleaceae; genus Nyctanthes; species Nyctanthes arbor-tristis. The sequence continues at coordinate 13,324 of CAVNYN010271685.1, read as the reverse complement.
AATATATATATATATATATATATAAAAGATAAGATAAGATATATGACTTTTAATTCACTCTATTTTTTAATTATCGATTACTTTATGTGTCACTTTTTATTAAATAGTTACACATGTGTAACTTTTATATTTCTTTATGCGACTTTTTTTAGAGCTCATTCACATGACTTTTTAGTTTAATGTGACCTTTTAATTTATCGGTTATTCTATGTGTGCTTTTTTAAATTCTTATATATGACATTTTAATTTTCATATGTCAGTATTTAAATTAACATACATCATCATTATTATTATTATTATTTGGGGATACCTTAGAGATATAGGGAAGGGAATTGGGGATACCTTAGAGATATAGGGTAGGGTAGGGTAGGGGAGGGGACGGGAGGGGTAAGTGTAACTCGAACGCGAGACTTATCATTCGAAATGTAAGTATCTAACTCTGTCACTTGTTCAAAGTAACATAAAATTAGATTAAAGTAATTTATAATAATTAATTTAATGAAAAATTTAAAATTAAATTAATAACAAACTCACATGTATTAAAAAAAAATAACAAAATTAACCCACCCACCCAAAATGTGGTACATTCATGTAATGGGTAAGAAACCGAGAAGCCACCACCTGGGAGAAAGACTACATAGTGTATAGGCACAATTCAAGGAAATTCTCACCATGTTTCTACGGCATTTAAATTTGTTAATTAAAATAGCCGTATTTTTCAATATTAAAAATTATTTGAAGTAATGAGCCTAATTTTCCCATGCGAGAACGTCACGGCTATGGAAAGCTTAATGGCTAGCTCCCTGACAAAGCTTAACAGGCCATGGAGCTACCTCCTAATCGAAGCTTAATACTAGCCCACCGACTACATCCCAATGGAACCTTAATGGGCCAAATGCTTTGGCCCATCTAAAAGTTTAATGGCTGCTCCACTACGGTCCATGAACATTTAATGGGCTATTAAAGTACTTCTGGATAGAGTTTCCTTTGCCCTTGTGCATATGACATACCGTGGTTTATGGATTGAGGGGCTATTTGGTTCTCTTTTTCAATTCGTATTATAATTTCACATATTATTGATTCGATAATATTCATTTATAATCATGAATTTTAAACTTCTGTTAAATTCACATAACTCATTTTACCTTGTTATAATTTTTCATTATTATAATTCAATATCAATAATGAGAATCAAACAGTGACGGAATCAATGTTATAAGATGGTCAAATAAGAAGTATCACTAATGCATTGTTAGCCGGGCACCATGTAGTGCTATATATATAACACTAGATTAATTTTAATGAATTATTACTCAAACGAAAGAAGAATAATGATATTTTTTAATACAAGAGGACATAGGCGAAGGAAAACATGTAAGAGACGAGTGTGGTTAGAATTGATAACCTCTTATTCGAAACGTGAGAATTTAAATATTAAAGTATTCCAACCACAAAAACATATGATATTTGACGGAGTATTAAAAATCAAAACATCGTCCCTCCGAAAAAAATAATAATAATAAAAAAAACAGTGAATTTGGACAATTACCAAAAGGGTAATTGGCACAAAAGGTCCTCACCTTTGGAAGTTGCTATGGAAAGTCCCTATCTTTGATTTTTTGACGATCTCATCCCCCCTTCACAATTATTTTGCATAATTCATCCTTGTATCAATTTGTCCTCAGCATTCTTCATTTTCAAAAGAGTGTTTTTGTCCAAATACAGCTCAAAATTTTTTAAAAATTACATATGAATTCTTAAAATAATAAATATTGTTGAAAACTAACTAAAATAAGGATAAATTTCACAAAAGGTTCCTAACCTTTGTACTTTGAATCGTCTGAGTCCTTAACCTTTTGTTAGCACTCTGGGCCCTCATCATTTCATAATTACACACAAAAGGTCTCTCATAATGAAATCAATCCAAAATTCAGTTACATGGTAGAAGAAATTATCTTTATACATTTATCCTTTAAATTAAAAAAATTTTAAAAATATAAAAATAAAAAAGAAAAAAAGGCACCCCACCCAGCCCCCCACCGGCAACTGAAAGGAGGGAGCCTTCCCCCCTTTTGTCAACCGAAATCAGCAGAAAATTGGAGGGACTCCCCCCATTCACTGCCATTTCCAGCAGCTGAAAATGGGGAGAGTCTCCACCCTCATTTTCTGCTTGGAAATGGTAGAGAAATGGGGCCCCATTTCTCTGTTCTTTGTATAAGGAAATGGTTTTCTCTGCCATTTCCGAGTAGAAAATTTTTTTGGATGGGGTGGGCGTGGAAGACAAACTCCCCCCCATTCACTGCCATTTCCAATAAACGAACATTTCAGTTGCCGGAAATGATACCATTTTGGCTGCCAAATATGCTGCCATTTCCAGCAGCCAAAGTGGTTGTTGGTAGGGGTTGGGTAGGGTGGAGGTTGTTTTCTTTTTCCTTTTTTTATTTGTATATTTTTTTAAAATTATATTCTTTTTTTAATTTAAAGGATTATTGTATAAAAGTAATTTTCTCAACTATTTAACAGAATATTGGATGGATTCTCATAGGAGGGACATTTTGAGAGTACTTATGAAAAGTTGAGGACCCAGCGCGTTAAAAAAAAGATTAAGGACCCAATCGATTCAAAGTGCAAAGGTTAGAGACCTTTTGTGAAATTTACCCTTAAAATAATTTGCATTATCGAAAATATTAAAATAACTATTTTTTCAATATTGCTAATTAATTTTAGAACCTTATTTTATCTTTTTTATAAATTTTTTTACTAATGCCATTTCGAAAATGGAGAAAGTTAGAGACAAATAATGTGAAAGATGGATTGTGTAAAAGAAATATGAAGGTGAAGATGAAATCGTCAAAAAATCAATTTACATAATAATGATTAACTTAAAGACCTTTTACGCCAATTACCAAAACAAAGGAAAACATTATTTATTTTTTTAGTTTTTTTCCCAAGAAAAAAGGGTGGGCTTGTTCTTTTGGTGGTGGCAGGGGTGGATCCAGGGGCCTCTGGTCCATAGCTAAGCCCAAATTGAGCAAAACATCTGAGGGGAAAAAAAAATTATATGTTTTTATATGTTTGGGTTAGGGGAAAAAATAGTTAGGCTCGGGGTAAACCTGCGCCCTGGCTCCTCCCGTGGGTGGTGACGAATGATAAGTAATGTTCTAATCTCAATCGCCTAACGTTATATACTTACGTAGCGTGTCGAATGTGTGGCAAGCGTATGGCAGCATACTTATCTTATAAGATCATTTTCAGGCGGATGATAGCATGAGCCAAAGGGGCACCGGCCTGCAGCCACCCGGAGTAACCCCTTTTTTTTTTCAAGGGTTAATTACACTTAACGTTCCCAACCCTTTAACTTTTATCGATTATGTCCCTAACATTTAATTTTCTTTTTTTACATCATTAACCTTTAGTGAAATCTAATTTTTTGTCCCTGGAGATATAAAACGTCTATTTCGTCCCTTAATGACAAGGGAACTTTAGGTAAAATGAAAAAAATTTTTTTAACAAATTTTAATTAAAAATTTAAAAAATGAAAAGAAAAATGGTGGGAGGGAGACTCCCCTTCCTCACCCCAAAAACCAAGCTGCCAAAATGGCAGCCATTTTCCGACTGCAAAAGGGGGGCCCTTTTTTTGGAAACGGCTGCCATTCCAGCAGCAAAATGTGGGGGGACCCCCAAGCTGCCGGAATAGCAGTGAAAAGGGAGCCCCCCACATTTTGCTGCCGGAATGGCAGTCAGAAATGGCTGCCATTCTGGCAGCTTGGTTTTTGGGGTCGAGGGAAGGGAGTCCCTTTCCACTATTTTTCTTTTCTTTGTTTTAAAATTTTTTAATTAAAATATGTTAAAATATGTTAAAATATTTATTTTTTTTGTTTTGCTTAAAATACCACTGTTATTAACAAATGAAATGGACATTTTCCGTCTTTAGAGACGAAAATGGGATTTCACTAAATATTGGAGACGTAAAAATAAAAAATTAAAGGTTAGAGACGTAATCGATAAAAAGTTGAAAGGTTAGAGATGTTAGGTGTAATGAACCTTTTTTTTTCAAAGTTCAAACTAATGACCTCTTTGGTTAGATTTATAAAATCAATTTATAAAGATAATTTATAAAGCGTGAAATGAGTGGTAGAGATTTAGGCCTTGTTTGATCCTCTTTAAATTTTCTCTTTATAAATTCACCTACCATGATTTGACTGTTGATTTGACAACTACTCAACAATCACCATACATTTCAAACTTCAATTAAATATCCACTACTCATTTCAACTCCTTATAAATTCACTTTATAAATTGAAAATTTAAATAGCTTCAAACAAGCCCTTAATTGAAATTTAAAATATATGGTGATTATTGAATAATTATTAAATCAACAGTTAAATCACGGTAGGTGAATTTATAAATTACAAAAATAAATTACACCAAACAAGCTCAAACAAGCTCAGTTTCTTAGATTTCTCTCTGTGCTGCCAAAGTGCCAATGAGCTCTCCGAATTGATGATGAATGTGGCTGTTGGGTTAGGTACTGTATTAGGATTTTGATATCTGGTTTAAATATAATAACAGGTTTTCTTTTCTTGCAATTTTTTAAAGATTTCGTGTTGGTTATTCAACTAATCTTTCCTGTTGATTACCTGTTCTAACGAACACCACCAAGAACAATCAATTGAAGCATCCGCGCGTATGTAGGGAGAGAATTTTTCAAGAATTCAAGAAAAACTACTGATATTTAGCTAGCTTGACCAGCCTGACAAGAAAATTTGCAGTTTTGGTTGCCGGAGACAAGAATGAGTGCGTCGAGGTTCATAAAGTGTGTCACTGTCGGTGACGGAGCTGTGGGTAAAACCTGCCTACTCATTTCGTATACCAGTAACACCTTTCCCACTGTAAGTACTCGCCCATTTAATTTGCCTTCAACTCTTCCTCTGTAATAGTTAACCAGGTCAAGAAGCTTATATGTATTTGAGGATTTTTTTTTTTTTTTTGGGTATGATGCTTTTTATCTTGTGACATGCGATAGTGGTTGGCTTCTCCAATTTTTACGTTTCTGGGGCAAGAAAATGTTGAGATCTGCCTCTATAAAAGTATCAAGAGAAAAGTAAAAGCCCCCCCGTTCCCCATTCTCTGCCCGCCGTTGGGTCTTTATCTGAGGAGATGAGCTGATTGGAGATGGGAGCGCACAGTTAAAAAAATGATAATTTTTTTCTCGGTTGTAATTTGTTCATCGGAAGAATGTGGTGACGGAAACAGAGATGGCAAGGGAAGGAAAAGTTTGAACTGTAACTTTTTGGACCTTAACCAAGATTTTTCAGTTTGTACAAGAATATCTGAAATTGGTCATATTATATTATCACATCAAAACATAAACTCGATCTAGGAAACGTTTATAAATTAAGAGCTTAAGACTTTAGAAGGGTCAGGGGTTTCTTTTCCTTTTTATTTTCAGTTGATAAGCCAGAAGCTTTCATTCTTTTGTTCCCATTTCATTTCAAGTTGATTCTTGAAACACGTACCGTGTTTCTTGCCAGTGAAATTCGTCCTTTGGAGGTGGAATTAAAAAAAGTCTTGTCTTAAAGGATTTTTATGCTTCAGTATGTACTAGTGGTGTTTTCAAATAATAACAGTCAAATTTGACATTGTACTTATTGACACTAATGATAATGCTTGCTATCTAGGCCTCTTCCAATCTTTGGATACAGTTAGGAAAGATGGGACGGTCTTCTGAATTTGAATATTCCGTAAATGATGAACTTGTTCCTTATTCTTCAGTTCCTTTCTATTTTGAATCTGACATTTTAAGCTAAAGTTTCTTTCTCATTCATGAGAGGATGATGTATCAGGATCCCCTTCATTATGTGTTTGATTATGCATAAAACCTTGGGATAGAAGCCGAAGAGTAGGACATTTGTGGTTGTGTTAGAAGAGAAGAGGTTCGAAGAAATTTGCACATTGTTGGGTGTGAAGACACATCACCAACTCTTCTTTTTTCACTTATAAGTCTGTTGTGTTTGTGCGAACGGTCACCAAATTTCAATCCAGAAGCCCTCTCTCTTTGTCAAGGTCAGTCGCATTTAACATGGACTGTGTGGCGCTGGATGGAGAATGCTTTATCCACATGTACTCTATAAATAAACTAGGAAGAATGAAATATTTCTTTTGGGGGAAAAAAATACCGTAATGTTTCTATTTTTATTGTGGTTGAGAAAGAAACATCCTCCTTCCTCCTGCAAACAAAATTCAAGAGGTTACAAATTGAGTAAGTTGTTGGTAATCTTGATTCTTCATGTTACTCGGTCCGTCTTCTGCTTTCATAGAATTCCTTTGAACCCATGCCTTATAATCCAATTAAATCCTTAGTTCTTTTAACGTATGACCTGAGTTGGTTTTAAATCTAATCCAATTGATTCGTGAAAAACAAATATATATATATGTGTGTGTATGTATGTATAAATTTAGATGCTCATTGGCATCGCATGCTGTTCCTTCCGGCAGTTGACGTTAAGCTCTAGTCTAGTTCTCACTTCGATCACCTCCAGTCAGCCACTATGTGATCAAAGTCATGATATGAAAGTTACTTTTGCCCGTATTTTTGTTCTATTTCTTTTTCAAAATAGAAATCAACCTAATCAATTCTGTCAACATATGCTGTGGAATTCACAAGCATCAAACAAATTTCGACACTTATTTCATTCAGTCTGTTTCTTGTAAAACCTGAAAGGTTTCTCTGTGGCATCATTTGGCACACCACATTTATGACTTTGGAAGACTTTGCTCTTGATTTCTTCTTTTGTTATTTGAAAAGGATTATGTGCCAACTGTTTTTGACAACTTTAGTGCTAATGTTGTCGTGGACGGGAGCACTGTCAATCTAGGTTTATGGGATACTGCAGGTATATTACTTGTTATTTGTCAATATATTAATCATCATATAAAAAAATTATTACATGTGTGTTTACTTAATTTGGCAGGTCAAGAGGATTACAATAGATTACGGCCTCTAAGCTACCGCGGAGCAGATATTTTTATACTTGCATTTTCCCTCATCAGCAAAGCTAGTTACGAAAATGTCTCTAAAAAGGTGAGGTTGCCATTGTCAGTTTAAACTGGATGCTTCATCTTTTTTGGATTATTCCCTCTAATGTGTTCAATTTATCTGGTAACGACAGCAGGGAGGAGGAAAATGATGCCATAAAAAACTTCGTTGAACTTTCTTATAGCTCATTAATTATGAATTGTTGGAACCAACATGAAATATAACCATTCTTGATTCTTCATCGTGTACAAGTATTTTTCTTGGGATCTAAACGGCGGAGGAGACTTTGTCACTTATAAACTATTAGCGTCACGCTATAAATTAGCAAGTAAATAAATAAATGAAAAATGGATACAGAAAGATGATGGAAAGAAGCGCGATACTGATGGTTTTTTGCATGCTTTTCTTTTGATGTTCAGTGGATCCCTGAATTGAGACATTATGCCCCCGGGGTTCCAATCATCCTTGTTGGAACAAAGCTTGGTCAGAATCTCTTTCCATCCCTTTTTCATTCTAAGTTATGGAATGGTATTGTTTGAGGGGATAAAAAAAAAAAAAAAAATTAGACTGCTCATTTGCTGCCTATTTTGAGGCCATAAAGGACATTATCTCGTCTCCTATAATTTTTTGCACCATATCATTTTTAAAGCATGCTGCAGAACTAGCTTCAAGTGTTATGAACTCGTTATGCATGAAAATCTGAGCATTACTGTCTTGTCCACTTCTCTGTTACTGCATTTAACTGAGTTTGTGGGTTGTTTGCAGATAAACAAATTATTGCATCAATATTCTTGATAAAAGGGGACTGAGTCCAAAACTTAATACTACTTCAGTTCCACAAAGATAGCTGTTTTCCTATTCACACAGATTTTTAAAAAAGAAAAAAAGAAGTTTCATTTCACAGTATTAGAAAAGTAAATTTAATATCATTTTCCTATTACACACTTTTCATTTATTAATTATTCAACTTTATTAACTTTACTTTGTTCATAACAATGCACATTAAACAGGGACATATAAGAAAAACTACTATTTTGACCACATTTTTAAAGGCTTATATTTTAGGATGGATGAAAAAGGAATATAGGACTGCCTTTGTAGGACGGAGGCAGTATAAATGTATAATACATGCTGCCTATAGTTAACGGGAACGTTTGGGTTGTCACATGAATAGTTTCTAGGTGTGCTGGAATGCCGTTAATATTTATCTTCACACTCGGCCAAAAACTGTTGATAAGCTAATTCCTAGAGAAACTGTTGATAAGCTAATTCCTAGAGAAAGTAAGCTGCCTAAAAGTTCGTATTTCTTTTGTCTTATTATATTCACTGTCATGCAGTGGGAAATATCTTCACCATCTTTTACAGCATTGAAAAAAAGGGCGTTGTCTCTGAGTTAGCATTTTCTATAAACACACATCACACAAATGTATCTCTGCTTGTAAGTGCATTTGAGGAGTTACCATTCCCCGTATCCGCTGAAGTCATCTATATTTTTTGGGTCTTTTTTTCCCCTTGTAGATCTCCGTGAGGATAAACAGTTCTTTGCAGACCATCCAGGGGCAGTACCCATTACAACTTCTCAGGTATATTGGTCGTGTCATTTTGGATACATTGACATAGGTACCATCTTATTTTGATGGAATTTTATCCTTCCAAAAGAAGGCTCCATTCTAAAATTTCCCACTTTCTATTAAAGGGAGAGGATTTGAGGAAGTTGATTGGGGCAGCTGCTTATATTGAATGCAGTGCCAAGACTCAGCAAGTAACTTCTCCCCTAGACATTTTTTTTTTGGGCCACACTTTTTCCTCCGTCTGACGTGTAGTTAAAATTTGATTGTCGATAATACTTCTTGGTCACTAATCTTTTGTTTGAATATTGCAGAATGTGAAGGCTGTCTTTGATGCAGCAATTAAGGCCGTTCTGCAGCCAACAAAGCACAAGAAGAAAAAGAAGGGTAAAGGTCAAAAGGGCTGCAGTATACTGTGACTGCCGAAAGAAAAGGAGAGGAAGAGAATCTTGGGCTGCAGTATATAGTGTTAATCTGATTTGCTGAGCGTGACTTCCCCATTGATGATGCAGTAGCCTTTGAGTTATAATCTCGATTGACTCTAAAGAATAAAATTGTTGGTTATCGTATTGTGAGCTGTAGTTTGACATGTAAAATTGTCACTGTGATATATATATATATATATCCAAGATTGTTCATTTGAACTGTGAAACTCATGTTTGGGTATCCAATATTTGATGGAATCGGAGTATATAGATAATTACAAGAGTTTTAACTTCTTCATAGTAGTCCATTAACATGTATGTAAAGAATATAACTTCAAATTTTATGTTGTTTATGGGCAGTCATCTTGATGTTCCAGAGAGCGATTTCAGCTTTCTGATTGCTGTTGGAGCAAATGTGTTTTACTTCTATTTTAAAATTTTAATCCGAGCCCGAAGATGTATGTTACCAGAGAAGTTACATAATAAAGGCCTAATTAGCAGAAGAAATTTATTCATGTGGAGAAAATCAGGAAATGCCATGCCATGGCTCCAAAACACAGATATTAATCAGATTCTGCAGTATGAATTGACGCAGGGCATTGAATGAGAGAGGGAGGTATGTTTATTTGTCCGACCAGAATCCGTAATAATAAACGAATATATAATTGGAATTGCGAATCTGCCGATCTTTGGGTGGAGTAAATGCACGACATCGACACAACCAGGAGCCAAACCTGTTTCAAAGAATTTTCAGCTGTTGGAACTGGGACAAAGTTGAAAAGAGAAGTCTCCACTCAAATTTTGAATTATTTTTAGTATACTAGTAAAAAAAAAAATGTGGTTTAGACAAAGCTATAAAAAATAACAATGTTATATTTTTAGAGATTCCCAAACAAAGCAAGTGGCTGTAACTATCCCATCCCAACCCCTTTTTGCTTCACATGGCCAAATATTGCCATGGAAATAGACATCTCACCAAATGAAGTGACGTTCATGCTTCGTCCCACTTTTCATAATTGACTTTTTGTAAACTTTTTTATTGCAATATACATCCAGATGATTGTACAATTAATTATAAGAGTGTTTCCGGGTTAAACCAAAAAAAAAAAAAAAATGGTGCATTTTCTTTAAGGTAAGGTAATAATAATAGCTGAAAATATTTGACCATGGAAAAACCATTCCGAACCCAGAGTCAAAGTAATATTACATGGTATTAGTTTGGATTCTAGATTTTGTCCCGGCAGTTGTTTTTTGACCATTAATTAATGATTCTATAGATGAGATATACATTATCCATCACCTTCATTAGATTATCGTTACTTACCCAGCCACCACAATCTACTTCTTTACTTTCTCCATTAATTGTTTGACCACTCCGATTATGTCTAGATCACGTTGTTATTATTAATTAATTAATTTATTTATTTAACTTGAGTATGTGATCATTTGATATATGTGCCCTTATGAATTGAGTTTGAAAGTGAATTTTGCTTAATGAGATTAATTAAAAATTTTTTTTTGTCATATTTCTAATTTTGTTTATTGAATTCGTGAACTTATGTAGGCTAAAAATAAAGGACAACAATTGGTAACAACTTATTAATTTTAAATTCAGGCATTAGTTGAAGAATTATGTTGTAAAATGTAGACAACTCAGGTTAGGGATTCCATTAAAAAAGAAAAATATCTCATTAGGTACGTCATAACAGATGCAATATATATTTTTATATCCGTAAACATATCATTTTTTCCCTAACACAAATCATATCATGTCTTTAAATTAAATCAAATTAATAATTATAAAGTTGCATAGTAATAATAATCATAATAATTTTATTTATTTATTTATTTCGTGGGGGAGGGGTTGTTTGTTTATAATACTCCGGTCCGACTATGGAAATCAGCATGGATTCCTTACGAAACCCAATCTCCAATCACACACTGAGACCTCAATTGACACACACAACATGTCAGCATCTCATTGGTTCCTGGGCTCCGTAAGGAACCCAATCATGGGTCCCTTAGAAAATTCCTTCTTTGGTTAGTTCCTTACTTTTTAGTTTTCAAGGTTAAAAGGGTATGTAAAAATAATCTCACGCTAGATGTTTGGTGGAATTATTTCGTCATACGCAGTGGACCTTCTGTATGTGAAGGTCTACACAGTTGTTTTAATAATCTCTTGATATGTGTGTATATGACGGGATAATCATACCACACATCTGGCGGGAGATTATCACTGACTGGTTGAATATCACCCAAATTTTAGTTCATAATAATCAACGTTAGAATAGATAGTCCACTTTAAGTTTGTTTACACTTCAAAAATGAAACTGAGGAAATTTATGGCCAAAACACCAAAATGTTATATTAAACTAAAAGGCTTCGCGATAAATTGAAAAGGTCGTTGAGATAGAAAAATCTAAAGTATCGTTTTGAACATTAACTAAATAAAATAATACTAATATATTTAATATATATCATTTCATAGCCCAAATATTTATAACAATGTATAATATGTTGAGAAATTAGACTTTTTGCATTGTACGGGCAAATCCACCTTTATTTATTTATTTATTTTAAATTTAACCTAAAAGTAGATTTTTTTCTTTTAAAGAAACTTTTTGCAAGTAAAAGTAACAAACACTCTTTTTTTTGGGCTCTAAAATAAAAACATGATTAAATTTTCAGAAATAAATTATTGTTTATCGGAGCGGGTCGAGGGCTGTGAAGCCCAACCCAAGTGTCGGTGATGAACACTGAGCGGATATCATGGGTTTCCCGCTAATTATTGCCTTATTTTGTTAACGGACTAAAACAAAAATACAAAATTCACCTCTAAAAAAACAAAAATAGTAATAATTTTCTGTATCACATCACCGACGATTCCCTCATGTATCTTTGTTCGACGCTTCGTTCTTTCTCCTCCTTCAAATCAAATTCAAACATTATTTTTCTTTTGATTTTCTGTAATAAAAATTAATTAAAGAATTGAATTTGCTCAAGTCAGATTTGTCATCATATGCCACCTTCCCACCCAGATGTGAAATATTTAAATTGTTTCTTAGTTGAAAGTAGGTCTGGCGTATTAATCTTTAACGGAACTTTTTTCAATTTTTAAATGCATTGGTGACTTTGAATGATGGGAATATTCAAAAATTTTAGGTAGGCTTTTATTGTCCGCTCCCGTTTAGATTTTTCAGATCGGAAGAGCGTCGTGTAGGATATATCCATATGATGCTGATGCTGATGATGATGATTGAAGGGCTTTGTGGTTGTTATTGGGTTTACCTTAGTAGTTTTATTATATTCGTTGGCGGGAAGGAGAATTTTCTATGCAGGGCTGCTTTAGAACTGGAGATTTGGATTTTGTGATTGTTTAGGAATAATAATAATAATTAAATGTTAAATACCAGTTCCTTAAGGAGCAATACATTGTCGGCTGGAGTATGTTGCATTTAAAGTGGGAAGTAATTATTCAGACGTGTGCTCTTCCGATCTGGATGCGATCATATCAAGAATTGAAAATTTAGGCGCAAAATTCCTGCAAGAGGGAACACCCCAGGATGTATTGAGGAGGTTAAATTATCAAACTATTGGCCATCAATTTACAGAAAGGGAATATGACAGTCGAGAGGTTGAGATCGGAAGAGCGTCGTGTAGTGGTGGGAATAAAATTCGATGGCCATACCAAAGAGTTAATGGATTGGGCGGTTGTCAAAGTAGCTGATTCGGGAGATTGCGTGATTGCCATTCATGTTTGTAGGAATTCTGGTACTGTTTTCTACCTCTCTATTATTACTTGTACCTATTGAATTCTTTCTTATACACTATTTCTCATATTCCAGATTCAGTATCCAGAGAGAAAGTTTTGTTGGATGATTATTTGGATGAATATAAAGGGCTGTGTAATCAAAAGCAGGTTGGTTTCTCTTCGTTAGTGTTGGGTCACTTTCTGGGGATAAAGTTTAACTTTTATCGATTTCTCATTTCTCGTCACTTTTTTTTTTTTTTTTGGTGGGGTGGGGTTCTTTAGGTTGCTCTCAGTGCTGCGGTGTTGAAAGGGAATTCAATCCGAAGAGTTCTGGTGAGAGAAGCACAGAACCATTCTGCATCTGCTGTTATAGTGGGGATAACTAAGTTTGTTGCTCTTGGGTGAGTACAACACAAGTAATTGTTTCCACTATATTCATACTCATCAGTTCGTTTTCCTGTAATCTTTGAGTATATGTTTCAATACTGAGAGTATCTTTTCTCAGGGGTTGGGCTTCCGTTGCTAAATATTGTGCACGGCA
>CAVNYN010271684.1:0-42375 GCA_963692815.1 Nyctanthes arbor-tristis | reverse complement strand
CTTCAATTTTCATTAAGATTTCACTAAATTGTAATTTCTATCTATATAAATATTTTTTTTCTAAACATTCTCTTCATGAGGAATTTTCAAAAATAACCAAATTTAACATAGGATGGACAAACTTCTCATAACTTGGACAAAAATGTCCTAACTATTTTGAGTAGAATATCGTTTATATTCCTATTCACTTATTCAAGACATTTGTAAGTGTCTAACTATATACTTCATGTCTAAATTAACTGTCTAGCTATACAGTAGTTAGTTTCAGTAAATTTAGACAATTACACGACATCATTACGTTATTCTATGTAGTTAAATTGTTGAGCTATTTAGTCAAACTGTTAAACTATACAGTTGTAAGTCGTTCTATACAGTTTGAAATTTAATTCTATATAGTTAGATGTAATTATTAGTCATGGAATTTTTCCAAAAAATTAAAAAGTGTCATTTTTTGAGAAAGTTATAAATATTGCTAGTCTGGGAAACATCTTTTAAAAGTAACTGTTTTTTTTTACAATTTCCTGATTGCAAATTATATTTGGAATTATATTTTTAGTTTGGGGCTAATTTTGTCCAAAAAATTATAAAAAGGACATTTTTAGAAAAGCATAAAAAATGGTCTATGTTTAGAAATGAACTATCAAATGTGGACATTTTTTTTTTAAATTTCTCTTTTCTTCATTTAGAAATCAAATTAATGATTTATCTTCACTAATTTTAAGTATCGCAAAATGTGACAAATTGGAAGCACGAACTTTTTTTTTTTTTAAATTTCAATCAACTCTATCATCATAATTTATTTAGATATAAAACTATTAATTATGTATCCACTAAGTTAATGTTAAAAAAAATAATTACAGAAAATACGACAAAATACTTGAAAGCATACTTGTAGTCGTAAACAAAATCGCACACCGCTTCATGCAATTAAAATACAGCATATAGTGCGGTCCGGCTATGGAAACCGGCCCTGATCCCTTATGGAGCCCAGTTTTCAATCACAGACTGACACCTCACCTGACACACACTACATGGCAGCATCTCATTGCAAATCAGGCTTCGTAAGAAACCCGACCCTGATTCCTTATAAATTCCCTCATATAGTGCACATAACATATTTTATATTAGTAATTTCTTATCCAAATAATTATTAGGAAGAGTCCATTCCTAACTGTGATTGTTGCCAAGTCCCAATGTTAAAATGTTTGTCGAAACAAGTCCTTAAGAGCTTAAAGCCCGCTTCCCTACTACAGTATTCCCAATGTCGAAGCTAAAAAGTCAGAGAAAAAATCCAAGCGGAAAAAATGAGAAGATCGGAAGAGCGATTTCCAAATAATATACAGAGGGAAAATTTGAGACAGCGAAGGTTAAATATGAGTATAGATTTTTGAGTTTACTATATAATTTAACTTTACCATGTATCATAATATATTCATACTTAAAGGAAACTTGTGATTACCATCTATATGAGGATGTTGAAGGCCGTTGTAGATTTAATGTGACCATTACATTTTTTTAAAGGACTTTGGAATTGTACATATACATAAAAATATAAATTGAAATCTTACTTGCTTTGCTACACAACGACCATAAATATTACTTTTATTTAATTTTTCATTTGTCACAAAATTCAAAAATTTCACGTTTTATTTAATAATTACTAGATTTTCACTCGTACATTGCACGGGAAGAATACATATCAAATTATTTAAAAATTAATAATTTGAAATTTTATAAATTTTTTTGTATAGTGAAATTTTATAAGGTTACATTGCCAAACAAGGAATAATTAATTTTTATCATCAATCAAATAATAATGTAATTTTTTTCTTGTTATTTTAAGGTAACCCAGTTGTTATCATTAACGTAAATAAATATTATTTTATTTTTTACACTAATTTAGGTAAATGAAGCTGTACGAAACAATTGCTAATTTGGTGGTATCGTGTACTCTGAAAATATTTCTTATTTGAAACCAATAAAATCAGATAGTATAAAGATTATATAAATTAATAATACATAAAACAGCCATATGTATAATAGTCGTAATTATTAATATTCATTTATACGGGGAAAATTAAGAAAAAAATTACAATTATATTTTTTAACTAACTTAAACAAACAATATGTGTGTGTGTATATATATATACACACACACACATACACATATTTAATTTCTATTAATTATAAATCATATATTAATTAATTAATATATAATACAAGAGTTTTCAATTGGATTTAGATTCTCAATTGCAATTTCCCCCTATAATTTTACTGACATCATCATGATGTTGTACAATTTTTCAAAATTCATTCCATAATTCCTCCACTTTTAAAATCACAAAATTCTATCTTTATATAATTTTTAAATTTTCCTTTCTTATAATCCTTGAATATATGGAAATCAAACCCTAAAAAATATAATTTTTCTATTATTAAAATATATATATTATTATTTATTATTATTTAACGTCGTAGATTGCATGAAAATCATAAAATTGAATTAATTTTTTTGAAATTGTGACAGTTTATGTAATACTTTTATATATTATACGGGCGTAGTGATTATATATATTTGTGTATCATGACGTAGTTGTTACAAGGTACGAGGCATTACGTTTTAAGTATTATTCTTTACTGTTGTTCAAATTGAATAAAAATTTTTAAATTATTGTCTACAAATATTTTACGTTGCTACTTGTCATACATAAAACTCTAGATTTGCAAAATAACAAAAAACCATTTTTCTGTTAGAGAAATTGTAATTCAACCACTATTGATCTCCATGATTGAGTTTCTTAATGAAAGTCTCCTAAATATAGGACAATTTGGAGCTTGTATAATTTTATCAATATACAAATTTTGTCAATGTAAAGTTTACTCACTAACTTAGATAATAATAAAAAAAAAAAGAAACTCCTTCATTAAAACGAAATTTTAAAAAAAAAAAATTGAAAAACTTATAAGTTTTCAAGTTTTAAAAATTAAACTTTTCTTATTTGGATATTCATCACGAGTTTTCAATAATTTATATTAATTTATTAGTTTTTTATATTCTTTTTTTTATTTTAGTTTGCTCATTTCTTTCTTTTTTTTTAGCATTTATAAATAATAATGTGTTTTTATAATTTTTTATTATTCGCTATCGATGTAAATTTGACGGCGAGTAACTCTTCAATTTCTTATGGATTAGTATTTTTTTAAGAATTATTCGTCCTGCTACTGAATTATTTGAAAATGAAGGCATTATAAACTAATTGTCTAATATTATCACTATTTATTTATTTATTTATCATTTATCTTTGTTTGATTTTCAAAATTTTCTTTTCAGAGTTCTTGATAATATGAAAATCAAAATTTATTTCAAAATAGCTTATATTATAAATGGAAACTTAGATCATAATAATTTAAAGCAAATCAACTGATTTATTTTCTTTTTTTGTATAATAATAATCCATTTATCTCTATTGCACCAATAGCTAAAGACACACATAATAAAATTCTAGCATTATAATATATGACTAAGTTTTATTTTTATAAAATCTATAATTTAACTTGAAAATCTTTGTGACTATTTTTTTAATCTTTGTTTTTATATCATTATGTTACAACAATTAAGTTGTAGAGGATTTAAAAGTATTATTTTCTTAGCATTTTTTCTCTATAGATGTGAAGTTTCAAAATATTGACTGAATTCATATTGTTATTTTATTTGATTTAATTATTATATTGTGACTATTTATTGTTTTTTACAATTTATGTAATAAATTTTTTTATATGAAATATTGAGAATTTATCTCGCTGTACAATATACCAGTTGAATATTAATTTATCGATATTTTAATTTGACGAAGATAATAATGAATTTTACAGAAAATTTTGTGAACAAAGAGATATGAAATCCACAATAAGAAAAGGAACTGTACAAAATAATTACTCTCTTTATTCTAATTATCTGATCTTATCAAAATGAACTTTTTTAAAATGTTGCACATATATAGTCTCCATTTACATTAAAAGTCTAAGATCCATTGCATTTCTTTAAAAATATATCCCTATTTAATATTTTAATTATAAATATCAATTTTTAATTTTGCTCATAAAAAAGACACGTCGCAAAGATACTTTCTCATGAGTATGAAAATTTTTACCTGAACAGGTATTCAGTGAATACGAGTATATACATGTCCAATACGTATTATTAGACAGTTAAATAATAATATGAAATAAATTAAATGGTTTGAAAGTGAAATATAACAAATCATTAATCGAGTATATAAGAGGGTAACTATTAATATAGTATCAAAATTATATATTTATTGTTTTTGTTATGCAAATCCGCTAACACTTCTTTGTCTAATATTTTATAAGATAGGTCAAGATAAGTCGGGTCATGGGACGGGGTAGAACGCCACCATGACCCACAAAAGGACTCATAAATTTTACTCCCTTTTAATTAATATTATGTTCAGTGCATTATTAATTGATGAACGTAGAATAAATCAAATTTTTTATTTAAGATTTTAAAGTTCCCAATATTAACTAATATAATAATATGATTATTTAAATTTGATAGAAAATCTTTCAAAAAAGTAATATAGTAAAAAATAAAAATAAATTGTCACAAATTTATATGTCGATCGGTCAAATTGCCGTATCTAATCATTTCAACACATTTTTAGAATTAAATTTATTTAAAAAAAGGAAAAAAATGTTTGGTAGATCACGGGTCTATGGGACAGGTCCAACTTGACTCGCCCCCGCCTTTGACCCACTGTGGAGTTGACAGTATTATAGGGTTCATGTTTCAAATTACCATCCCAAATTACTTAACTGCTAATTATTATAACTTTATATATGTTAGACATGTGAATTTACAAAACGTGTTTGGATGATACCAAAATTATAAACTCAAGTATTTTACTATAAATATCTTGTAATTCTCATATCAATTCGTAATTTTATACAATACAACTGATATATTATATTTTATTTATAACATAATGTTCATACTCATCCGTCAATTTTAATATAACCGTACATTATAACTCCGCCCGTACAGTATACGGGTTAAAAAAATCTAATTATAAATTTAACAATAAGTTAGACGATTAGATAATTAAATTTATCTATAATTTAAACAATTAAATAATAATAATTATCTATTAGTTATTAAATTTAATAGTAAATCTCATTTCAAAATAGTAAATAAATAACGCAAAAAGTAAATTAAAAAATTTTAAAAAAGTTGAAAAATCTAAAATACCACACAAATTACCGTAATATAAAATAAAATGTCTGAGAAAAAACTACAGTACCTGAAACATTGCAGTACAAAAGTACCGCAACGTTTTTCAATTAATTAATATATAAATTTAACTATAAACTTAAAATTAGACAAGAATTGAAATATTATTAGTTTTCATAATATTTGTGGAACCACGAATTGGAGGATCAAATTTGGCCCCTCTTTCTTCCCACTCCGAATGGCTTTTTACAATCTCAAATATAAACACTACATAATTTTGTTGGGAGAAGCTCCTAGGTCAGAGCTTAACCCAATAACAACCATATCGCCCAAACAAGCAACAACGGAAAAATTAACCTTACACAAATTCAAAGCACCGTATGTCGAACTTTTTACGAGTTGAAACAGAGAAGACGCTTACCGGGGCCACGAGAACAAGATAATGTTCATCCATTAAATGATTCAGCAATTAGCAGAAATTCTAAAAGTCACGACTGCCAAAAAGCATGTCTTGGGCTACACGTGCCTAGACTAACCAACACTTGATAAAATACACATGCGCCCCCAGGCTCGCTTCTAGAAGAGAGCAGCAAATCCACAATGATAAACCTTTCATCTATTCAATGACCAAGAACCACACACTATATAATAATTAATGAGAGAGAGAGAGAGAGAGAGAGAGAGAGAGAGAGAGAGAGAGAGAGAGAGAGACCAAACCAATAAATTGCCTTTTAGATTAGGTTTAAGCACAGTTCTAAGAAGCCGACTAAAATTAAAGCAGAAATGCCGCTTTGTTCATCCAAAATACACAAACGCTGCACATACAAAACACACACACCAAAAAAAAAAAAGGGGAGAAAAAAGGAAGGGTAAAAGCGGGATATATCGCAATCCCAATAAGATTCAAAAGACAGGATAAGGTAGCACAAGCTCTCCCCTGCAAGCATTATATATTGTTCTCCTCAATTTATCTTTGCCTTTGAAAAGTCCATCTCCGGATGCTGCAAATTCAAACACACAAATAAAATTAGTAATTGTAAGAATTAATTGGAAATGCTAATCAGGAACAGAGGTAATTCAGTTTCTTACCTGAGCCATAAACTTCTTCAGAATATCCTGCTTCTGCATCTCATCACTTGTAGGAAGACCCATGGACTTCTGTCGTTGGTCAAACTGCAAGGGAAATGATTTATAAAATCACAAGATGTAAGATGAATAAAGATCGATCCAAGAGATAACCTAATGAGAATTGAAGAAAGCATAGACAAAAATTAGAATGTTCAAGAGACTAAACTAGATTAAGAAGAAAGGTAGTAAACTCCAGTGTTACTAAAACAGGGTTACCATGTGATAAGACTCGCAACCAGCTCCAGAGTGTGACCCTATGCTAATCCCTCACCTAGCATCCATACCACATTGTATAGCTGGAAACCTACCATGTGATAAGACTCGCAACCAGCTCCAAAGTGTGACCCTCTGCTAATCCCTCACCTAGCATCCATACCACATTGTATGGCTGGAAACCAACTTAAGACTTGATTCTGTTTTAAAATATATTCATCTTCCTCCCAAATAAAAGCACAAAACAAGATGCTAAAATCTAACTCCCAAAAATTCAAGGTCAAGTATATTGTAAATCAACCCTCATCTTCAATCCATCTAGTCCACCCAAAAGCAAAAAACTTCAATCTAATTGGGTTTACCATCCGTGCTAAATACTAGGAAATAACCACCGCCAATTTGACAACTGTTCAATTACAGACACATTTCAGATTTCCAGTATATCTCAGCTACTTATTGCACCTTATTATTATAAAATTCCAAATTAATAATAATGAGTATCAAACAATTCTTTCATAGGTGAAAGTAAGTTCAAACAAATTGAACAATGCAACACCTTAATAAATGCAGAAACTAGTTGTTGACTCCTTAAAATTTATTTCATTTTGTTATAATCAACAAATATCACACACGGTTTTTGAACCACATTCAAAATGTGAACTTTGCATTAAAATGAAGATAAAGGAGAGGGAAAAAAAGAGAGAGAATCATTGAACTTTACCATCATTTTTTCCACAGTACTACGGGTTTCAGGATCCAGGTCTGACAATTTGCTGTTTTCAGGTTCCACTTTCTGCGTATCAATTTCAGGCTCACCCTTCACCAAATATTTCCACCATTCCATCTGGTTCTGCTTTGTTAAGAGTACAGAGATAGATTTCTGATCCTCTGAAAGATGGAAATTATTTGTAAAAACAACAAACTAGACATCAACCTCATAAACCCATGCAAAAGCCGCATCTTAGGTTTACATCCATGATAATATCCCTAGACTGGTTGCATATTCATGTAGTACATAAGCAATGTCGAAAATTTTGTTTTGAGAGCAATAAAACCTACCTAAGCTCCAGAAGCAATCCTCAGCCTTCACGGGATGATAAAGTTCCCCCTGCAAAACAGAAGACAAACAGTAGTTCGAACCTCATTATCATGATTAGAATAAAAATAGATCAACAATTTAAAACAACAGCAGAACAGTCATTAATCCATGTCAAGTTACAGCACACTTACATCGATGATTGGAGGTTGGCCTTTAAGACCAACTTTTAGATAATTCTTCTTTATCTCACATGCAATATATCTTGACTTTGTTCCAGGAGGAACAGGAACAGTGATATTAACCTCTTGCAGTGATTGACCCCAAGAATAATTATCCATATCCAAACCATTTCCCCTGTTTGGAGCTGACCAGACAGGGACAAACCATCAGCAATCAAGAAAAAAGTCTTTCCAAGAAGAGCACATAATATTAGAACTAATATCATTAACGCCGCACGGCCAACAAGTAGCACAAGCATTTCTTGCAAGCATAAGTTACTTGATCATATCATTTCACTGAATATAAATGGCACACCATGAAAATAAAAATGATCAGAATGCATAATTCATGCAAACATCATATTCTCATAATATAATTCATAATTGTACTTTATTGTCAAAAATGAAAAATCAACTGGGAAAAGGTAAACAATGAAATAACTCACATTGTCTTATTAAAGCATTGAAAACACTTATCTGGATTGATGTATTGCTGCCCCCCACTAGTCAAAGGAAAGCACAACAATTTCAAACGTAACACTTCTTGTCCCTAAAGCCAAGAACTCTTTTGACACAACCCCAGAAAAATGGCACTTTTTATATGGTGGCAATTTTACATTACTTTTTATTTTACGGTAACATCACTACAGAACTCAACTTCAATACTACACCCTAACAAATTAACTTCCAAAAACATATTGATACTTTCATAAGCAACAATAATCTTGTAAGCATGCATCTTCCAGCCTCTACCATATACTCCCTCCCACCCACAGACACATGTTCTGCATCAGGATAAAAATATAATTGAAAACATGATTCCATACACAAGTAACACAACAATATAGATCAAAACAACCTTGGGAAATGACCAATAACGCAGCAAACATTGTTAAGAATCACAGTATCTGAAGACAGCCAAAGAACTAGGGTATAAGTTGGATAACCAAAAAACGCATCAATATATGCAAAATATTCGAGTCACAAGAAAGTGCACTATTACAGGAAAAAAAATTTAAATTGCAGATTTCCCAACAGAACAATCGAATATAGAACTCTAATTTAATCTTGCCAAAAATGAAAACAGAATCAATTCCAAGTACCTCGAGATCCATTTTTCTCCTCCTCTTTAGTCTCACCGTCCTCCTTAACCTCCTTCTTTTCCACCGGAGCCTTCACCTCCTCCTTATGAAGAGATGCAGCCTGCGGTGCCGAATCCTTTACCACGTTTTCAACCTTCCCGTTCTCCTTGGACTTCAAATCTTTCGTCTTCTTTTTCTCCTCGGCCTCCACTTTGTCCTTCACCATCCGAACCACAGCATTGACATCATTCACCAACGAATCGCTCTTAAAAAAGTCACTCTCCTTCGCCACAAACTCAAAAACCTTCTCCAGAAACCCTATCGGGTATGATGGATCCAGCACGGCGCTAAACTGCGGCTTCTTTGCAGATGAAGTCGTCGGCTTCTTTTGATCCTCCTCTTCGTAATCAGAGAGTATCGCCATTAGCGAGTTAGATTGCAATCGATGATTGTTTAGGGTTTACTAATTTCAAACGATTTCTTCGGCGAATTTTGTTAACAAAAAATCAACAACGAGGAGGGGAATATTTTATAGATAGAGTATTGGAGAAATTTGCAGAAGCCGAGGAGTCTTCTGGAATGTTTCACTATTGGCAAATTTCAAAGAGGTCCTTGAATTTCTATAAATTATCACCACTGCACCAAAAAAAATGGAAAAGAGGAAAAAACTTGAGATTTGCATTAGAATTCCAAATTCAAATCAAAACTTTAAAGAGAGATCAATTGAAGATTCCTATACTTCGGGGGGAAAAAGAGAGATATACGGATTCAAATTTGAAAAGTTTTGCTTCCTCTTTCTTGTGTTAGTTTAATTAGTGAATTTTGACTTGTGTTTTTATATTGATTACAAAGGATAAAAAGAATATTATTCGAGATTTTGTGAATTTTGACTTGTCTTTTTATATTGATTACAAAGGATAAAAAGAATATTATTCGAGATTTTGTTATGTATCTCAAATTGATAAAAATCTAAAAGATAGATGTCTTGACGTAACCTTACATATACATACTTTGGATGGGTTTTTTTAAAGAAACTAACACGAACTCCGTGTAAAGGAGCCTGCATTAGAATAAAATCACTAGTGGCATTCTAGTAGTTTGTATGGCATTTTTTGTGGTTGCATGCTAATGCGAGCTCCTTAATATTTACTTACTTCGAACATGGAGCCTAAGTTTTAAGTATAGGCGTCGCCTAAGCGTCGTTTAAGTGGGCTTTTTAGAACGTTTGAACCCTTCCCTTAATATTTGTTCATTGCACGATTGAGAGAGAGTATTCGGTAGGACAATCCTGTATGTCCAGTGGTAGGACCATTCACAAACTTTATGACAAGTAGAATTAAATATTACTTATATATACTTTTATTATCTCTCTCTCAATTTAGTGAAAACTATCCACTTAAATAACACAAAGTGTATTAATTTCTTTTTTTTTTTTGAAAGACCAAGTGTATTAATTAATTTTAAATAAAATCTCAAACTATTTTTTATTAATTCTCAGTTGCAAATTTAGCCGATAAATTTTTTTGGTTAATTCTAGCTTATTTAACGTTAATGCTATGTTAATCTTATTATTACATGAATATATATAAGTCTTTGTTCATCGATAGATGCATTAATGTATATATAAGTTTTGAATATGTTGATGATGATAATCAGATAAATTTTTATAAACAAATTGCCATTGAGGTAAGTCGAAATCTCTAGAGTTGGTGATTTATTTCAACAACTTAGATAGTTAAAGGCCCCTCTTGTGCATCCAAAAGTTTTGTGAAATTCATGATTTTTTTGAACTTGTGATTAAAAGGAGTTCCTTAAAAGGAAAGATGAATCAAAGAATTTTGTTACTTACTAAGTACATTGTACTCACTCCCCTTTCCTTCAATATTGTAGATGATGGAAAATAGAATTTTGCATGTAGAGCGAACCGATCTTTAGAACTATGAGAATACACTTTGGCTCACATCTCTATAAACATATAGATATATATATATATATCTTTGTGACTTATCATATGTAAGACAAGAAACAATTTGTTCGTTTTGTATGTCACGTTCCCTCTATTTGTGTGAAAGTTCCCGCTAATAATGGCTAATATAGTGAAGGCATGATAAGAGTGGTATCAGAGTAGCGTTCCAAGAACGATTGGTTTTAAAAAATTTGCCCATTAGAAATTTTGAGAACGATTTACCTCTAATTGCCACAGAGTATAAGCTCAGCCAGATGCGTCCTGCTTGATACATCAACTAAAGTACGTGACATATCTGGGCTAATGCACACAGGCAAATATATGCAAATGTAATGAACCAACATTAACTTAATTTCAGTATTGAATACTTTCTAAAATACCTGTTGAAGTTCATCCAATGAAGTATTCAGTCAACAAAATTGTTCTCAATGGAAGGAATTTATTTTTGAATGGAATTTATTTTGAATTTATCATATTATGGTCAATCCTGACTCCACTTTGCACCTTGTGAGGACCTGACTTATTGAGACTTATGAGTGATACACGAGCAGACCGATCATCATCTGAACAACTTTTATAAAAGAATACAACTTTTAAGTCCTCAGCATGCTCAACTTTTTCTATAATTTTCGGCATTGTCTTTTGAGGGTAAAGATAACTGTACGTACTCAAAGACTTGATTGACGGGTAGCTTTTGCCCTTACAGACTCTGTTCCTTAGACATTATTAGCTGTATATAGTACCGAAGAGTTTAGATACTGACCATAGGTCTATATCAAAATTATGACTCTCAATCAGAATACCTCTTATAGTGCAAAGTAGACAGAATGTATTCCATTCTTTTTATGCAGTTTATCTTTATGGAATGAGGTAAACAAGATTTGATTGATCTCTTCAGGATGCGTCCTCCTCCGGGTATCTCAGTGATAACCTGCACACATATAAAGAGATTTGATTAATATGATCATGAATGATAGACAAATCACACAACTAAATGAAAAATGCAAAAACTTTTTTATGTACAACGCAATGCATTTTTTCCATGATGTTGAGCCTATTTAGGCTGTATGCAAATGCCAATCTGTTTTCTTAGGCTTTCAAACATAGATGCATCCAATGGTTTAGTAAACAGATCTACAAGCTGATATTCTATCTGAACATACTCTAAGGCAATTACTGTATGTTCAACTAACTCTCTGATAAAATGATGTTTTATATCAATGTGTGCTTAGTCCTAGGATATTGAACTGGATTTTTGGAAATGTTTATAGTACTTTTGTTATCACAGAAAATAGTAGTCTGATCTTGGGAAATTCCATGGTCCTCCAATATCTGTTTTATCCAAAGAAGCTGCGTGCAACAACTTCTTACAGCTATGTATTCTGCTTCTGCTGTGGAGAGAGAGATGAAATTTTACTTTTTGCTCATCCAAGCAACTAGATTGTTTCCCACGTAAAAACATCTTCCTGAAGTACTATTTCTGCCATTAACATTCCCAGCCTAACCTGCATATGAATATCCAATAAGATTAGCATTGGTATCCTTAGAAAATCACATGCCATACTTTGTTGTTCGACTAGCACATATGATAATTCTTTTGACCGCAGCCAGATGCGTCTCTCTCGGCTTTGACTGGTATGTAGCACACTCACCTACACTGAAGGATATGTCTGACCTGCTTGCTGTTAGATAGAGTAAACTCTCAATTATGCTGTGATATAAAGTAGGATCAATCTCTTTTACATGATCATCCTTTGACAATTTCAGATTGGTAGCCATTTGAGTTCTCATCGATTTAGAATCTTCTAAGCCAAACTTCTTTACTAGATTCCTAGCATACTTTGTCTGAGAGATAAAGATGCCAGACATGTCCTGCTTGACCTGTAATCTCAGAAAGAATGTTAGTTCACCTACCATACTCATCTCAAATTCTGTTTGTATTGTCTTGACAAACTCTTTTGTCTTGGCCTCTGATGTAGATCTAAATACAATGTTATACACATAAATTTGAGCAACAATGATTCCTTTCTTTAATGACTTGATGAATAAAGTCTTGTCAGTACCTCCTCTATTGTAGCCTTGTTCAATAAGAAAGGTGGTGAGTCTTTTATACCGAGCTCTGGGAGCTTATTTTAAGCTATACAAAGCTTTCCTCAACCTGTATACACAGGGTACTGTGGATCAGTGAATCCTAGTGGTTTCTCAACATATGCTTCTTCATTCAGAATGCCAATGAGAAATGCACTCTTCACATCTATCTGATATAGCTTGAAATCCATATGACATGCTACAACAAGAAGTAACCTGATTGACTCAAGTCTGGCTATTGGTACGAATGTCTAGTCAAAGTCTATCCCTTCCATCTGGGTATAGCCTTGAGCAAACAAATCTTGCTTTGTTCTTGATGATCTTACCTTATTTATCTGACTTGTTTTTGAAGACCCACTTTGTTCCAATAACATTGCCACAAGAGGGTCATGGCATTAGTTCCCAAGCCTGATTCCTTTCAAACGGATTTAGCGTCTCTTGCATTGCTTGAACCTAATTTTTATCCTGTAATGCTTCCTTCACATTTTTAGATTTAACTGTTGAAATTTTCTTCTGGTAACTATCCTTTTTTTTTCTGGGTAGGATTTTGTCAACTGGATATGCCTTCTAAATTCTGGTAGATAGTTGTCTTCTTGGTTTTGGTTCTGATTCTGGTTCTAACTCAAATTCAGATTCTGCTTTTTGACCTTGGCAGGATGTATCTCGCTCAGGTTTTGCCTGTCCTGATGCGGTGGACTGAGGCAGAATGTGTCCTACCTCAGTTCTGTCAGTCTAATCCTATACTGCATTGACTTCTAAATTATCGATCTCAGGTTCGTATGAATAAATGAAATAGTTAGCAGTATCATCAACTTTAACATTTACAGACTCAACAATATTCTGAGTTCGTATATTATAAATTCTATAAGCCCTAGAATTCTCAGAATATCCAACAAAGACTCCTTCATTAGATTTGGCATCAAATTTCCTAGGTGATCTTTATCATTTAAAATATAGCATTTACTACGAAAAACATGAAAATAGCTCAACCTAGGTTTTCTGCCTTTCTAAAATTCATATAGAGTTTGATTAGTTTCAGGTCTAAGTGTTACTCAATTAATGATGTAACATGCAATAATAATTGCTTCAGTCCATACTTAACAGGTAATTTTTTACTATTAAGCATAACTCTAGCCATTCCTTGTAAGTTTCTGTTTTTTCTTTCAACTACACCATTTTGCTTAGGGGTTCTAGGTGTAGAAAATTCATGCATGACATCATATTTCTCACAAAAATCAGAATAATTAAAATTATTAAATTCTTTGCCATGATCACTTCTGATTCTCTTGATGGTAGCAACTTTATCTGATTTTTCATTGGAGAGTTTCTGGAACAAAACACAAAATTTGTCAAGTGTATCAAATTTTTCTCAAATAAAATTAACCCATGTATATCTAGAAAAATCATCAACACGGACATAAATGTACCTCTTTCCACCAATGCTTTCAGTTTGGATAGGACCCATAAGATCAATATGTATAAGTTCAAGTATATTTGAGGTGGATAGGTGCTGACCTACCTTGTGTGAATTTTTGGTTTGCTTACCTTTCTGGCATGATTCACACATAGTTTCAGGAATTGATTTTAATTCTGGAATTCCCCTTACAGCTCCATTTTTTGTCAATCTAAGTAGACTTTGATAGTTCATGTGACTCAATCTTTTGTGCCAGAGTTCCGTAGGGTTAGTACTAACAACATTGCAAGTAAGCTTTGGATTCAAAATATAGCATTTGTCACTAGACTTAACACCTTTAAGTAAAGTTTATCCAAGCAAATTTGAATTTAGATCAAGATCAAAAACTTTACATTCAGTTTTAGAAAATAGCACTCTTATGTTATCATCAGATAATTGACCAACACTCAAAAGATTTGCTTTCAATCTAGAAACAAATATAACATCTTTTAGAATGGGTAAGCCTTTAATGCAGATGTTTCCAGATCCTTCAATGTGACCTTATTGTCTATATCCAAATGTAACTAGACCTGTTTCTCCTCTATAGAAATTAGACAGCAATTCCAAGTCACTTGTCATATGCCTAGAATATCCACTGTTAAAATACCAAGTATTAGGGATTAAACCGCTTAAAGAAAGTTTTGCAACATAATTCCTGTACTTACCCTTCTTCACCCAAACATGTTTCACCTTATTTTTTGCTTCAGTTGACTTTGTGTGTGTTGATCAAGTTAATGTATTATTGGTAATTAAAAACATCATAACCAAACTCACCACAAAAGTTACAATTTACCTGTTTGACTTTACCATACACGTTAGAGTTCTGAACTGGTCTGACAGGTTATTTTCTGGTATTCCGTTGTTGCTGTTTTGGTATACTGTTGTTCTAGACATTTCTACTTGAAGAGGGTCCAGACGTCTCCTGCTTGGGTCTAGAATTCTATTTTTGTCCTGCAAATTCTTTTTTGAAGTTTTTCCATGATTATTTTACAAAACTGTCTACTGGACAGCTTTGCTTTTTCCATCATATCATAGTCCAAATATGTCTCCTGAAGGTCTTCCATACTTCAGGACTTCATTTAACCTAGCAGCTCTAATTGTCAATTATTTGATCCTTTCATTGGCTTGCTCCAGATTAGTTGTAAGTTGTTTGATTTGATCAGCTTTTTGTTCAATAGATTTGTGTAGATCTCTCTTTTCATCATCGAAGAATTCCATCATGACCTGGAGCATATTAGACTCAGCTTTTTGTTCAATAGATTTGTGTAGATCTCTCTTTTCATCATCGAAGAATTCCATCATGACCTGGAGCATATTAGACTTATCTTGTTCTGCAACAAGTTGACTATGTAGTACTGTACAGTTTGGACATGATTTATCCTCACTAGAAGCTGATATTTCAGTGTTAGTAGTAAGACAGTTCGTAGAACTGGACTAAGACTGGACATTTAATATGTTCTTCTGATGAAGTTTCTATGCTGAGCCAGACGTGTCCTTCTTGTCTTCACTCCACGAAACTTTCATGGCCTTTTTGCTTTTCTTCCACTTCTTCTGAGCTTTTGGACATTCTCCTGCAATGTGGCCGTAGCCATCACAGTCTCTACTAGAAGATTGAGCCTTTGGGAAGTTGTTACCTTTGAATTTCCTGTAGTTAGATTTCTTCTGTTGATATGGTTGTTGCTCCCCATATTGATTCTCATTCTTCATCTGAAAAGATTTTTGAGGTTTGTACTGATTGTTGAATCTCCTACCTTTTTGCTGTTTTGTTATCAAGAATTTCTTGGACTGCTTGGTAAAGAGTGCAATGTTTTCCTCCTTATCAGAATCTTCCTCACTCCAAGAATCCTCCACCTTTCTTTTCAAAGATATTTCGGGTTTCTTTTCCTTTTTCCTTTTTCACATGTTTAGCTCATATGTTAGCAAGGACCCTACAAGCTCATCAACGCTCATTTCTTCCAGATTCTTACTTTCCTCAATGGCAGTGCCGTTCATCTGGAATCTTTCTGGTAGTGATCTAAGAATCTTCTTGACAATCTTCTGGGCAGAATATATCTTGCCTAGGGCTTGTGCTTGATTGGTAATCTCACGTAATCGAGCATAGTAGTCCTTGAATTCCTCATTATCGTTCATTGTTATTTGCTCAAACTCAAGAGTAAGCATCTGAAGCCTTGAGGACTTGACAGCATTAGTTCCTTCATTTGCAACTTGAAGTGTATCCCAAACTTCCTTAGCAGTCCTACAATTTGTAACAAGCTTAAACTGACTTTAATCATTAAAAGAGGAAATTACATTTAAAGCTTTAGAATTCCATTCATATGTAGTGTTTTCTTCAGTAGTAAATTGAGTTCCAAGCTTAACAGAAACAGTACCATCTGTAGCTGTGACAGTGGGTGATGTGTAACTAGTAAGAATAGATGTCCAAGCCCTATTACCAATAGACTGAATATAAATTTGCATGCGAACCTTCTAATATGCATAGTTAGACCTGTTTAGAATAGATGATTTAACAAAATATGTATCCAAGTCTACATGAACCTGATCTCACTAATAACTTAAGTGAACCTGCTTTGATACCAACTATAAATTCATGGTTATCTAGACTCTAATCAGGATGTATCCTGCCTAATTAACATTTCTAGTGTAAAATGTAACGCGACCTAGATGTGTCTAGCTCGGGTATGAATGCGAAAAATAAAAACACCAGAATGATAATGCAGAAACCCAACTAGGAAAACTGTGGGCACCCTTGCCACGGGACAAACTATTCACTAATTATGAGGTGAGTTTAGTATAGAGAAGCTATCACAGTAGACACTAAATAATCAAAAGGTAAACTTATAAAAGACTCCCTTTTTACGCCTTTTGACGTGAAACAACTCCCGTTGCTTTTTCTTTCTCCTGTGCGCCTCTCGGAACGTTCATCAAGCTCCTAGAGATCTTCCGAACTCATCTTGGGATTATTTGACCTCCTAAACTACTTGAACCTCCTGTGGATATGTCCCTCGCACATATGCGGTCGCCTGCCGCACACTATAAAAGGTTGCCAAACACTAACACGATTTGAACTTAAAGTTCAATTTGCAAGACATGGTCTCACTTTAATAGGCAGTGTTTGTATTCTCTCCTTGCGATCGAGCTCTTTAGAATATTGCATAGATTAATTTCTTGTTCAACTCAGCTCTCGTTAGAGACACTCATCGACCTACAAAGAGATTACACATATATAGGCAGGAGTTCGAATTCTTGTATAAGTCAAGAATCTAACTTACCATATACACGTAGTAGAAAAAGAATTAAGGGAAGTTAGAATAATTAGCTACCATAAACTTAAACTTACCTTATTCTAATTGAACTCTACATGTGCATAAACAAGAACCTTAGTTAAACATGGTAATCTAAGATGACTTAAGCTAGGAAACTTTAGATATTGCATGTAATTGAAACACTTGAGCCTCAAGAAAAACGTACACACGCCCCAACGTTTTCTTTCGGCCTAAGTAAAAAATATTTGCATGCGAATAATATATCACACGTGAATACAAGTCATGCAAACATGTTACAATATTTAAAACAATGTTTGACACTTAAACACAAAATTAGGAATGCCAATATTACAAATTTTTCGTACTAACAGTTCTCTATCCGTGGTGTCAGACATGGTTAGTTCCCAAAAAATATGACATGCAAAGTTTTCAAAACCATCTCGATTGTCATTGTTTTTTATTTTTCTTTTCTTTTCTTTTTTTTTTTTAAGAAAGTTTTTTATTTTTCTTTTTTTTTAAAATACAAATTTGTTATGGGAAAAAATTTTAAAAATTTAGAAAAATATAAAAAGATAATTAATAAACAGTAAACATGAATTGTTTAAGTCCTTGCCATGTTCCGTTACAGAAAAATTTTCGAGCTAGCTTTAGTCGTCTGACCTTTTTTCCCCTCACTTAAACACCGTACTCGTAAATTAAAACTAGCACTCCTCGAATAAGGGTGATTCCCACACGCAGCTCTACCTCACTCTGAAGGAGTGCTCATTTTAATATATACTAAATATATATATTATATATAATACGATGTTCGGGTGAAAATTTTCGTTTGAGCACGTAGTAATGTGTTAGAGCACCCACTACTATAGAAAAACAATTTAGGCATCTGCTGTACCAAGGAATACGCGTCGATTTTTCCAGCGATGCTATTGGCAGCGATGCGCATTATGAAGGTATACGCGTTGA
Organism: Nyctanthes arbor-tristis; assembly: GCA_963692815.1. NCBI lineage: Eukaryota > Viridiplantae > Streptophyta > Magnoliopsida > Lamiales > Oleaceae > Nyctanthes > Nyctanthes arbor-tristis. Next base: position 23,714 of record CAVNYN010271684.1, on the reverse strand, counting down.
TTTATGGCCGATGAGTAAATGACACAAAATGCATCAGTTATTGCTAAAAAGCTGACACATATAGTCGTTCTGGAAAAAAAAATAAATAGAAAACAACTATAGGCGTCAGTTGTAGCTTAAGAACCGACGCCTATTAGTAGTTTTAAGCGTTGGCTTTTAGCAGACAACCAACACTTATAGCTTCTTTTATTTATTTTTTTTAAATTGACTCTAGGCATCGGTTTTCGAGTAACAGCCGACGCCTATTTATTTATTTATTTTTGAAGAATACACTAGCAGTAGCTAGCTATAGCATGTTATCCTGCGAAAGATACAAAACAAAAAACGCACAACCTACAGCCAACAAAAAACAGCACCAATACCAGTAATTTACATATATTGTAACGCAATCATCACCAACTTAATATAAGTGAAACTACAATCAATAACAACTCTAAACTTTGGCAATAACGTAATCTAGCATTATAAACTAACATAAATAAACTATTGAAAATCAAACTAACCATTGAATATAAATCAAAGTACTCCAAACATCAATAACTATTATATTACTATACTACTTCAATTATCACCATCTTAATATAAATTTAATTATAATCAATAATTAATTCAAACGTTAGCAATAATGTAATCTATAAATTGCTTAAAACCATTGCAATACTGATAGAGGTACTTGAAGTACATTACATTAAACGTGAAATGTCAAATTAAAAATTATATGATATACTTAAATGCGAGTGAGGAAGTCTTACATTTCCTAAATTTGCAAAATAAGCACATTCAACAATTGCATCTTTAGTAGGTTGGCGATATCGTCTACCGAAACATGAATTACATTGAACTTATTGATGGGGTGGTGAAACACATCCTCATCCATTGTCACGTCAATGAAATCCATAAAAGGGCAATCTAATAGTCAAATCATGCAACCTTTTGAGAACGGGACTCAGAAATGCCAATGTTGTAATGTCAACACGACTAGGACGTGCCGAAGAGACTTCAACAATCACGGGCTACTTGTCTTTTTCCTTGGACGCTACTTGCTCCGGTAAGTCTTGCTGCAGTGATAATTTGTTTGCCAACAAAACATGTGTAACATAAAATCTAATGTAGAGAGAAGCTTTTCTGTAACTTCAATTTATTACCTCCAGTTGCATCACTAAATATGTGGGCGACTGAGTGAATCCGCCATCACCTACATCTGCTAACTGCTAATGGAATGAACTTCGCACTAGAAGATTCAACTCCATCGCTTTAGAAGCTACAAAGTTAACTTACACTTTGTAATGGCTGGGTAGTAGCTGTTTACCGTGCACCAAAGTAGTAGCCTCGAAGGGGTAAATCATCCAATCTCCCACAATTTTAATCACGCCATTACGAACAAGTGTGAGATGACACGGGTTTGGCTTCTTTGAATATTTAATACAAGTTAACAAAATAACATTAACTGTACGAATTGAAATGAAGTCAATGCATTCAAAGACATCACAACGTAACACTAAGTACCTCAATGTCAGGATGTGCCTGAGGATCGACCGAGTGGTAGCTACTAAAAGTCGGTGGTCTTATGGAAGGACTCACCACTGTAGATATTTCCATGCCAAGAAAATCCAGTGGTATTTCTATGCCAAGGTGTTGGAAGATCTGCGACTACATCTTAGCAAAATGGGCCTGCATCTATGTTATAATCTCATTCCTTACCTGCTCAGTGATGTTCATCTCCACCTCTACTGTGATTACCTGTCTAATATCATCTATCAACACGATCCTACTCGGTCTTCACCTAGTCTTATTAGGTCGTCCATAAATGTCCCTCACAATGAGGTATCCACTATAGCCCCTCACCCGACTAGGGTGTTCCTTCTTGCAAAGTACCACCATCAAGATATCCCGGTATATCTTTCGGACAAACGTCCCTTGTCTGGCCTGCTCTTGCATTTCTATCTATTTGAAAAAATAAAAGATAAATACAAGTACATAAATAAAAAACAAGTAAGTTAAGTAATGAAAAAATTATTTAGCAATTTATACTTACATTTTTCTCATAAACTTCCTTCGTTTTCTCATTGGGTATGTAATAAGTGCCATTAGGCCCCTTCATTGAGCTTGCTTGAAGCTAATCTAGACTGCGATCTTGGGTCTGAAGGATCAAGCTAACTGAACCATATGAAGATGAGGAAGACATGGGGTCTGCAACAATCCACTCCAGCCTCCTACGAGTATAAAAAGTACGGGTGCTCGTTATGCGCTTAACTCTGCTTAGCCTTCTGACTTTTCTTTTGAAAGTCAATTCGCCAACTGTTTTTAGTTGTTACCTATAGGATGAGAAAATAATATAAAAAAATTGCTACGACCATACCAAGAACTCCAAAGTGTCACGATCCTGTTTGAATTTCTCCCACATTTCTTCAGTAATGAATGAGCAAAGCTCACAAGGAGTTTTATATTTCGGGTGCTGCTGTCTAATGTAATTTTTCACTAAGGAAGCTTCAAAGCGTCTCCAACTAGTCCTAGTTACTCTCAATATAACTGGCATCAACTTATCATTCTTAAGATTGAATTTCTTCTGCAAAACAACAATATTGTGCAATGATATAGATAAAATCAACGTAGATACGATAGCAAATTCATGCATATCAGCTCATTCGATACCATGAAATCCTCCCAAATAAGCTCATTAAGGGTATCTTCAACTGCATGCCAATTGGGGTAGTTTATATGCACATGAATACGAATCACAATCCCTACATGATTGGCCAATTGTGTACTAAAAGGACCGATAGGCCTACTAACGTCATCAAACTCGACTGCTCTTGACTCATCATCTGTCTTCTTCAACTGCTTGCAAGTGGTAGGATCTTTTGTCCGCTTCTTTTTGCTGCTAGTCTGATCATCCATCGCTATGTGCCTACCTGCAAAACAGTAAAAATACAGCAAATTAGTATTGCCCAAATGATATTAGTATAGTAACATTTCATAATGTATTTGAATAATAAGATACAAAGTTTCAAGTAAAATAATAAAATAACATTCAATTTTACATTTAGATAACATAATCTAATAACAAGATATTAGCAAGACATATATAACTCAAAATGCTAATGATCTTACACGATGACACTATCATGATTGGTGGTCAATCCACAGGCCTTCTCCATGATCCGAACGTATGTAATTTGTCTCTTAGTTATCATCCCTGCAAGTATATGTTGTATACCAACAGAGAATGGAGGGGCTTCGTCAAATTGATCACACTTTTATTCATCAACCACATCATCAATGCCAACTATATGTCTCTTGCCTTGAAGGACAACTGACCACTTATGCTCAATAGGATCAACAATGTAGAAAACTTGCTTTGCTTGTGATACAAGTATACAAGGGTCATCAAGATAGCCTGTCCGACTAAAGTCCACCAGGGTGAAACCTAATTCGTCAACTCGAACACCTTGGCTGTTTTCAACCCATTTATAGCAAAAAAGAGAACCTTGTAAGCAAGTTCTCAAATTTCTTCAATAACATCATAATACAACATTGCGGCATCCACCGGCCTTACATCAGTGGCACTAGAATATTCTAATGACAGTCATACCAACGTCACTCTACTGTTCTGAATCTAGGTATTATGGGCAGATACCATAACACTTTTGCCAGAGGGCTTTTCTTATCTTGACTTTTATCATGGCTGTCATTTCTTTTATATGTGACACTCCACTCTTTGGACACATATGTAAGTTCTTGTACTCATGCTGGTACAAGACACAGTCATTTAGACATGTATGTATCCTCTCAATCATTATACCCAATGGATACAACAATTTCTTTGCCTCGTAGGCCGAGCGAAGAAGCTCGTTATCCTTAAAAAGTATGTCTCTTAAAAGTTCTAATAACCCTGTAAAACTCTTGTCACTCCACCAATTCTTTACTTTCAAGTTATATAATTTGAACACAACAGATAACTTTGTAAACTTATTACATCCAGGACACAAAGACTTTTCAGAATCACTGAACAAGCCATCGAAAATGTGCAGAGTCTCAATGAAATTATCTTGTACATCACGTATCATTTCATCTATTCGATCATTCTAGACATCATTATCTTCTCTGGCCATATTAATCTTATCACTCTGGTTTACAATGTTCTCATGTTGAGCACTCTCATTGTCACCAGTGCTCATTCTAGGAAGCAAACCCTCACCATGCCAAAACCACCACATATAACCTTTGTTAAAACCACACTAAATCAAATGGTTCTTCACTTCTATATAACTACGATGCTTTTTCAGATTCTTACAATCGCGGTAGGGACAAACCATCAATTCTTCCTGTTTCCTTTTTCTATTATCCTTGGTAAATTTTACAAACTCTTCAACCCTATTCAAATATTCTAATGTGATACATCTCCTATACATCTAACTCCGATCCATATATATCTTACAACCTATTGGGAGGACCAAAACATAATTTACTTATTTTTAAAAAGTAATTTTTCTTACATTATTTGATTTCCTTAATTCATTTGTTTACTCATATTTGTTACTTACGTATCTATTTTCATCACAAATATAATCAAATAAATTTTTACATTATTTGATTTCCATAATTTATTTATACATTAATATTGTTTGTTATTTAAATATTCATTAATTTATATCACAAACTTAATGAAAGAAATTTTCATTATTCGATTTTCTTAAATTATTTATCATGTTACTTGCATATTTATTTTTATCACAAGCTTAATCAAAGAATTTTTATGTTATTTGATTTTCATTATTTACTTGCATATTAATATTCTTTGTTAATTACATATTGAGAATTTGTCTCATAAACTTAAAAAAAGAATTTTTTATTATTTGATTTTCTTAAGTTGTTTGTCTTCTTAATTACATGTTTATTTAGATAACATACCAAATCAAAGAATTTTTATATTATGTGATTTTCTTAGTTTATTTCTCTATCAATACATTTCAACAATATATATACTTGCATTACATTTTTAGTTATCCATATCTCTAGGCAACGCATCAATTTAAAAAAAAAAATCTTTGTGAGGCATTTTATCGAACATGTGCTGTGTAACAATTTCCACTTCTATAACAATCTCACAAATTCATGAAATCTAACTAAATCTTGTGTACCGATAACAATGTATACATATTTAACAAACAATGTCCAAGAAATTGCATACATCCACTAAAATCAACAAAATTCATATTTACCAATGTATATAAACCTAGAATTTTATTTCTCAAAATGTAAACAAATTCTTTCATTATTACAAACTACGGAGAATACTTACCTTCAAAATACTATGAAGAAATGGAGGAAAAGCTATCCAAAAATCGAGAAAAGATCAAAATCGAGAAAAATCTACAAAACCATGATTGTCGCTGCTGCCGGCCGAAATGGTAATATCTTCGGGTAGAAGTAGCCGGATGGAGATCTATGGGTTCTAGAAGTAGAAATATGGGTTTGGGTTTAAGGGATTCGCAAAAAGACACTAAAGGCAATAGCTAGCGTTTGGTCGAAATACTGAAATGGAACTGAATGTTTGAAAATATATAAGGCAACAAGCATCAGTTCCATATGCAATCGACGCCTATTAGGAATACACGTCGGTTCCTCTTAGGAACCGATGTGCATTATGAAGAATAGGTGTAGGTTGCTAGTTGGCAATCGACGCCTATATGTTTTGTTACATTTTACATGTCAGTTCCTAATAAGATAATTAATTTCAAAATTGCCACCACTTTGTGCTTACACGTCATTTTTTTTCCTGGAACCGACTTGTAATGTCATTTTTTATGTCAAATTCTGTAGTAGTGACCTTTCACAATGGTCGCAATACATGTGGACCCATACTAATGTGAGGGATTGGTCATTTGAAAAATTGAATACGGTATTTAAGTGAGAAAAACTATCTATACTCTTCGTTATCCTCTTTTTCCTCCTTTTCCAAAATTACGAAATAATGATTTCCCAATAGTTGCCAATTATTTTGATATCTAATTCTAAAAAATTTAATAAGCATAATCATCATCATATAACTAGTGGGGAAGATGATTTTATTTTGGCTGCTTATGGTTTCTTGAGAAATTCCAGCGAGTTCATGGAGGAATGAGAAAAATGAGGGTGGCGGATAGGTAAATAGTGCCAAGCGAGGGATGAATTAAAATTAATGTGGACGCGGCAGTGTCGAGGGGCGAGAGGAAGGTCGGATGGGAGTAGTTTGCCGGGATCACATGAGGACATTTGTAGCTGTCAGTTCAAAAGTGGTAATTGAGAATTTTTCGCCTCATGTTGGTGAGTGTTGGGCACTATTGAGAGGAGCTCAGTTGACATGAGAACATGGTTTTTAACATGTGTTTGAGTCCAATGCTAGTATATAACGTCATATGTCTTATTAATGAACCACATATCAGAGCCCCTGAAGGCCCTTTGCTAGAGCGAGTCAAATTGATTACTCGAGCACTGGTGTTTTGTCAATTTGTGTTGACTAGGAGGAAGGCCAATGAGGTGGCCTACTTACTAGCTAGGCAAGCTTTTCATTATCATTTAGACTGGTGTTGGGATATTGATCCCCATCTTTTATTGTAAACAATTTATTAGCTTCTGATACTCATTTTGATTAAGTAATGAAAGTAGTTTGATTGGTTTGAAAAAAAAAATCATCATATAATTAATAGCACGATAAAGGATTGAGATCACACTTTCTGTCTTCATTACTAGTTCATTTGTAACCAAAATTTTTCCAGTAATTACAATGTTAAAAATGATGACATGATATTTTCAAATCCCTATATTAATTAATTAGTTAATGTAAATAATAATGAAATATTATTTCTGATCATTATAACATGCTGTTTGTGGTAAATTTATGTTCGAAAATAATAGGTTAAATTACAACTTAATTGAATGAATTAATAAAATTGTCTTTGTGAGTCATGTCAACACACCTAATGCCATGCCATGCACCACGTTCGGTGAAAGCCAATCGGCCTAACATCTTTTTCAAAGGAAATTTCATAGGTATGGTCAAAGAGTTGAAGACTGAAACTCCAAAGTAATTTCCCAGTTATCATCCCAAAATTTCAACGGAAGTTGCTGAAAAGGCACTCGTTTTGTCACCTTCGATTCCGCATCAGTTACAGAATAAATCAACTGGCCAAGCAATATTAATATCAGATAATTGCAATTAGCAAGTTTGATTGTTTTTTAAATCAAGTGAACTCCAATGACTAACTTGAATGCTCTGTACTGTACTCGGGGTGAATAAAATATAACTATTATTATTATTATTATTATTATTATTATTATTATTATTATTATTATTATTATTATTATTAATTGTGTCCACTTGTTTTTGCTAAAATCCAACCTCTTGCTATAAAGATGGATGGATATGCGCAGTCAAAAGTTGAATAGCATCAAAAGGTTTGCTGTGTCTGTACGTGGAGATCACAACAGTTTCTTCGTCCTTTGAGGTACGGTTTTTAGATATTTGTATGCAATTATAATCTGTTGAAAACCTACCGATTAGCTTCTTCCTGCCCACTGCTTAGTTACAATACATTTGGAAACTTGATGGCATCTGAGAGGGATATTTTCAGCCTTACTGGACCAAAAAACCTGCTGTCTATGGCTACTGACTGGTGAGATTACTGACCTTGACCTGCATCTGCATTGCATTCTACTTTTTTGTTATTAAATGATTTATTTATTACTCAACTCAACTAGTCTTGGCTGGGTTTTCAGGAGTAACTCGCATCACCAGAGGTCGATAGCTGCAAGCCTAGTTCAGGGCGTCTATGTACTCGAACGTGACCGCCAGCAAAACCGTCTAGGCACGCAATTAGCTCTTGCTTCTCCATGGTGGGAATCCTTCAATTTTGTACTCAACCATCTTCTGGTGGATGAGGAAGATCAATCTTTCTTTGGTGCTGTTTTCGAGCTCAAGTTCCTATCACATCCATTTCCCAACCAAGTTCCTCCCCGGTAAGTGATTGCCTTCCGCGGCACCATCAATAAGCCAGGGAACTGATCACAAGATTACAAACTGGATAGTGACTGCATCATTAATAATCTTCAAAACAGTTGCCGTTTTCGAGTTGGACTGTATGCTACACAAAACACTGTCCACAAGGCCGGAACAGGGAATGTCTGGTTAGCCGGACATTCACTTGGTTCGTCAATAGCCTTACTCGTAGGCCGAGATATGGTCAAGATTGGTGTCCATATCAAAACATATCTCTTCAATCCCCCGTTTCCATCTCTTCCAATAGAACTAATTAAAAACGAGAAGCTGAAGCATGGACTGAGGTTTGCAGATAGTGTTCTCACCGCCGGACTTGCTGTTGCTGTCAATGGCGGTCATAAACCAAAGCCTCCAGAAAAAGATCCCTTTATCATGTTAACTTCATGGATTCCCTACTTATTTATAAATCCCTCCGATCCCATATGTTGTGAGTACGTTGGTTATTTTGAACACCGGGAGAACATGGAGAAAATGGGTGCTGGGAAAATCGCAAGGCTTGCTACACAGCATTCAAGAGGAAGCATCATCTCAGCTGCTCGTGGAAAGGACTCTGAACCTACACACCTTCTTCCTTCGGCTTATTTAACAATGAATGTGAGCCCCTCAAGCGGTTTTAAGGAAGCTCATGAGATTCACCAATGGTGGAAGCCAGATTTGCAGTGTGTGTACAAGCTGCACCGGTTCAAACATTCTCAATACCACTAGCGTCCCTGTCGGGTGATTCATTGCATTGCGGTTCGTTGACTTTTTTAGTCCCGTCTAATCAGTGTTTATTTCTTTTTTTCTTTACGCGCGTTGTTTTATTTCGTTGTTTAACTTGTAAATCTTGACACATTCATCAACCAAGTTTGTTTTTAGGGACTTAAAAACATTTGAATTTAATAAGGGTCGTTTGTTTGAGAAAATCCTCTTTTTCATTTTTTTTTTTTAAACAGCAGAAAAGCTATTTCATTCATTAACAAGCACAAGTTACACATCATTAAACACATTCATGGAGTGTCTTCAAGACATGCAACAGGAAAAATGAGTTGCCGTTGGAAAAAAATAAAAGAAAAGACTTCAGCTACAAAGGTTTGGTATGCACACTCCAGCATCTGGGCTTTGCTGTTCCTTCCATATTCTTCCAGTAACTCTAAGCTTAAGCTCCTTCCTGTCTCCACCAGAAAAGAAAAGCGCCATGTTGCGTTGGATAATAAGACCATCATGACTGTCTCTGACCTTTCCATGGCTATCTCGAATGCTACGCGGAGTACCTTCCCATATGAGCTTTCTACCATTAGCTCCAACCTCTAAACTGTAGCTGTAGTTGCGGGAATCATTTTCATCCCCCATAAAACGCAGGAATGCCATGTAGACCGGAGCCATGCCAAGCTGGAATGCTTCAAAATGAAGACAGAAATACTGTCCAAAACAATGAAATACCTAAAGAAACAAACATTAATATGATTGCCCAAACATTCACAGAGCTTGCTGGCAGCAACAGCAAAATATCAGAATATATAACCTTACAGTTGCAAGGTTCAACATAGAGAGTCTTGAAGATATAAATTCAATCATTATACAATGGTCCTACAATTTTCTTTTCTTTTCCTTTCTTCTTATTTTCAAAAAAGAAAATTATTGCGGCTCAATATATAGGAATCACAAACATGAATTGCATTTCAGCAGTGATGAGGCCATCAAGCACAATACAAGTTCCATAAGAGTAACTTCATCAAGTGGGAACTAACTCAAATATATAAAATGAAGAAAATTTACTTCCTTCAGCAAAAATATACCATATAGCATCCACAATGGAGGTGTTAAATCAAGTTTTACAACTAAACAAATATAGCTACAATAGAGGTATTTACAAAATTGCTAAAGAAGTCTTTTTAGCACCAAGTTAACTTCATTGTTAAAGTTAAACAGCTATATTAACAACCAAGGTGGCATTCTATCATTTGCTTTTTCACTTAATTTATACTAGGAATTGTTGACTATGGGCTCTTGGAGAAATACAATATAAAAATTGACCAATAACTTTTGTTTGTAATTAAATTTAACACCTTCAATGTGTTCAATTAAACATCTTCAATGTATCAATAATTGATGGTTAAATTTAAAATGATGACATGTCATTTAACAATCACTTAAAGTCCATTTTTTTTGCTTATGAGGCAAGATAAATTTAACAACTCCATTGTGGATGCTCTAAGCTATCAGAATTCAGAAGTCAACTTACTATAATTATGGTATAAATCATTAAATTACGATACAGAAATTAAAAAGACAGAAGCAGAAAAGTTGAAAAACTACAAGTATCATGACTCCATGTGTTTGAACTCTTGTTGATCAAAGTGATCTACGCACCTTCATGTTGACCTTTGACTGAATATAATTGAGTGTCTTCGCAGCATATAATACGGTGAAGAATCAAATGGGGGCAGACAGACCTAAATAATAATCCAAAAATGAGAAGATATAGAACTTACCGTTAGCATCCATGTGGCGTTTTCAACTTCACGAGGATTGGATTTTACATAGCGGTGATTAAATGTACATCCTGTGTGCATATCCACTTTGTGTTCATCTCTCAAATGGGCAACCAAAAAAGGGATGTCCCCGGTAACTGAGCACTCAGATCCAGCATATGGACAATTGTATGGCCTGAGATTGCAAACTGCCTCATGTTTAAGTTTGCTGTAGTAAGGAAATATTTCTAGACATCCCAAAGAATAGTACTTGCAAGGCAGTTCAAGCGACTCCGCAACCTTTTCCAGTGCTAAGCACCTAATATCTCCAAGTTCTTGTCTGCAGGTAGGACATCGGTTGTGTACCTTTGTCTTACAGGTCGAACAGAGAGTGTGCCCGTTATGACACTGAAAAAGAAGGTAATCAATCTAATTGCTCATCCAACACAATCAGCATGTTTTGCTAAGCATCAACAGAAGTAGAAAGTCTGCTTTTTCTTCCCCCCCAAACATGTTTGAAAAACATACTTTTTTCTTACTCTTAAAAGAATGAACAATCTGACAGTAACATCCACCTTTTGATCAAATAAGCAACCTGTTCATTTCTGTTCAATCGCACTCGAGTGCCCCACTCAAAAGAAGTTTCTATATGCCTGTTTTCTTGTAGTTCCCTAACTTCTAGTTAACCAATTCCTTGCCTTTCCAATATTTTCCCACTACAAGTCTCCAAATTCCTATTTTACTGCCGTCACAGACCTGGCCTAAGAGAATATATTACATCGTGTCCGAAGCCAAATCACAACAAGAGTCCTCTTTACAAGAGGAACTCAGGCTGTTTAAAAAATATTTAAATAAACAAACCCAGTGCATCACGCTGTTACACATTTTATTTACATTTTCCAACCTTAATTGGTCAATTAGAGGAACATTTGCCATTTTGGATCAACAGCTTAACACTAAAATTTGCAACTGCCTGTTGCATACAACAAGGAGAAATCAACCTAGCATTTATCCGGCACAGACCAAAAACAAGAAGTGTTCGTGGAAGGAGCTAGACAGTCAAATTCAAATGCAAAGCGATCTGAAATGCAGGTGAACAACAACACTTCATTATCACCACCTCCTTTCATCAATAGTCAACCTTGCATTCATAATACCGCAAGAACTCCATTGCCAGTTCCCTAAAAACCTTATAATAATCACAAAATGAATGCAAACTTACACAAAAAGATGGCATAAAACTGCATCACATGTGAGAAGAAGACTGACAAACAAAAATATGAGAGAGAGAGAGAGAGAGAGAGAGGACCTGATGGATTGGTGGGTACATAGAATTGGTACAAACAGGACATTCAAGCAATTCATGGACGCTTGTAGGTCCATTTACAGATAGCACCACAGTAGGCTTTGAATAATGCTGATGGCGATTATTTTGGGGATGATGAGAAGTCACCGATGACGGGATCTCTTCATCCTCAATACCATCTGAAGAAGGCACACACTCCACGCTTTCCATTTCAATTGTTGTCATTTTGGGGGAATAATCCAATGTGCACACGAGGGCCGATCTCCGTCCGACCCCGGAGAAACCTTTGACTTTGCCGAAATCACGGTTGCCCAAATCCAGGAATCCAAACTCTCTTCGACGTGATAGATAGATGTCCTCTTCAGAAAAACCTACGTTATGCAGAAAGCTCTGATTTTAAAAAAAGAAAAAAAAAATGAAAAATGAAAATGGGGAAACAAAACAAAATTCCAGTCATTTATAGAAATATGAGATACCCACGCACAAAATTCAATATTTCGCAGAAATCTCGACCACCCACCTCCTAAACGATAATCTTTTATAAAATATCAGATGCCTCTCCTCGAGAAATCCAAAATATTTTGGTAGAAATGTGAGATACCCCGCTAAGAAAAATTCAATCTTTTGCCGAAATGTCAACTACCCGCTACCAAAAATGCAATCTTTTGTAAAAACATCAGATGCCCAGATTATAATATTTGCTCTTCCGCAGAAATCTGTGATGCCCAAACTCAGGAAGATTCTAATTTATGGAACTCCAGTTATCTGTTTCCTCTTTTTCTCCTTCACTTTCTTCCGTTTCTTCCTTCAGAGAGGTTGATTTTCAAGAAAGAAGAAACCAAAAGAATTTGGAAGAAAATGAGAGAGAGATAAATCGACACGGTTCGATTCTAAAGAACTGAACTGTCTTCTCCACGATATAGAGGTTCTTTTCCTCTCTGTCTGGTTTCTTTTGGGAGAGAGAAACTAGGATAGCCGTTGATTCTCAAGATAAATTGAAGTTTTATGTTAATCCAACGGTTGTGGGATGCATTATTCGTTTCCAGTTGTTATTCGTTGGGTGAGAATGTATGATATTTTGTACAGATCCTGTTCACGCAAGTTGGACGTGTGTGGATGACTATTAAATACAATGTATTTATCATGTTTAAATACAGAGTGATTATAATACGCAAGTTGGTGATGAAACAAGATGTAAGTTGGTTAGTTTGTGCGAGTGGTTTATCCATTTAAGTAGCCTTCTTAGATATGATATGTAAGTGAGAGACCAAGGAAATAGATTATGAGTTGGATACATTTACAATTGACAAGTTAATATCAAGATTAGATATTTTAATTATAAAGTTTTATAATTATCATTTTGCCCTTCTATGCATTTATAAATAAGAGATTATATACTTCGTTTTGATCATCAAATCAAGAGTGAAAATTTCCTATCTGTATTTTCTTCTCTGGTCCTTCTCCATATTTCTCAATATTGTCTTTAGTTTCTTTAGTTGTATGGAGATTCTAGCCTATTGAGCACGGTGTTATAGCCAAAGTTAGTGAGATCCAACTAAGTTATTCTTTCCTCATATCGGAGGTATAATTTCTAAACCGTTTTTCTACCGCCTATAACGGCTGGTTCTCATTATGTTTATATATATACTATCTATGTATGTTATACTGCCTATTAATGGCTGGGTCTATACTTTTTGTCGTCCTTAAAGTATTGAATTTATTGTTTATATATAACTCTTAAAGGGATATAAGTTGTTGCAGGATATATCGCCTTTATAGACAGTTTATGATTCCTAGTAAAATATTATGTTACTCTCGAAGAAGCACATAAAAATCTGTTGTTATTCTTGAAGAATATCACATGCTACAAGACCATATTGTTCTTGAAGAGAAAAATAAGGAAAATTATAAAGCTTATATATGTAGTAGTTGATGTTCTTGAAGTAACACAACTAAAAGTCCCATATATGTTGATATTTATAAAGCTAGACGACGTTATGTTATGACTTTTTATGTTTATATTAGCACTATATGTTTAGTTTTGTGTTTATTAAAGTGTTTGGTTCATATAAGAAGGCACTAATACTTGGCAAGTTAGCAAAAGAAACTATAATGTTAAAATTCATCTCTATCATGCATCAACAGCAAGTTTGAGATTAAATATGTACCTACTGGTGGGTCTTTTGCATATGAAACAAATTTACATGTTAAATATATGAGTCTAGTATCATAAGAATTTTACCGTTTGAAAATCAGACATCAAATGAGTGAGATATGATTTTTCTAAGCAACTACACCGGTATTGCCCAGATTATAGTTTAGTTTTGCATGGAATAGGTCTTATTACTTTTGCTTGTTCTACACGTCATAATAGTTTCTCATACTTCTCATTTACAATTTAAACTCATACGTAAGCTCAAAAATGTAAAGAATGATTAGATACAATAATTGTATAAATATTAAGAATTCACGAAAACCAACTATATTACAAGATATATTAAAGGTAGTCAACTAGATATGTGTAGTATTTCATGCAATGAATTTTTGTCATAGACATTAACAAGATTACAAAATCTTCAAATCTAGTACTTGAATATACATCTCACGCATTCTAATATCCATTATAAATTAAGTTATGTGATCTTTGAAGCCCAATATGTATGTGTTAGTTGACTTCTTTATATATAACAATTGTTATTGATATATTCAAGTTACTAATTTTATTCTTGATTTCTATAATAGTTCTAAAATGACAACTTTGACAAAGATTGATTTTTAGCTCTTGACATCACAAGAAAGAACTATCTTTCACGAATACTAGATGCCGAGATTCACTTAGAATCTATGGGCCTCGGCAAAATAATACAAGAAATAATAATGCTAAAAGCTAAGAGAAAACCAAGGCATTCCTTCGTTGTCACTTGGACAAAAGATTAAAGAATGAACATCTCACGGTAAAAGATCCTAAAGATCTGTAGAGAAGTTTGAAAGAGCGTTATGACCACCAAAAAACTGTGATATTGCTCAGCCCTTGTTATGAATGGATACACTTAAGTCTACAAGATTTTAAGTGTCACGCCACCGCCAATTTTACAATATTTCTAAAGATCTTCTATTAATTAACAAATTTCATAGCGAAAGTTTTAATACAAATAGCAGGGACGAGACGTACAAAATGAACAAAATGATTTTTAACTCAATAAGGCTAATTAGTTAAACTAATAAGTTGAATCATTAAAATTCGGTTTTCCAATAAAATGAAAAGAACACAACAAGTTGTATTAATAGAGATATTTTATTGATTACCAAAATTAATCCTTTCAAGACAAATTATTGTGAAGCTATCATACTAAAAGGTAATTTTCCAATTGATAGAAATACATTTATAGAGAAGTGGGCATACTTGACACAAAAAGTATAAAACTCATAATTGCTTTCGTAGTTGCTTCAAAGACAAGTTTTCACTACATGCAAAACTCTACTCCCGTTTGTGAGTATGTTCTAACCCATAGCTTGCCTTGCTTTTCAAATATCATATCTTCAAACATCTACAAAATTGTAGAAAGAAAGAGTGAGTACGAAGTACTCAGTGAGTAACAAAACCCTTTGATTTACCTTTCATTTGAAAGATTTATTTTTAAGGAAACCATTGAATGCACAAAGCTTTCAAATGCACAAAAGGGCCTTATCACTAGTTAAACTATTACCTGTGATGCGCCCAAGATTCATATCTATTCAATATCAATTCAATCAATCATGGGCATGTACAATTAAGTGGATCCACAATGAATCTCGATTGACCCCTACCGGAATTCTAATTCAAAGCAAACACCACACTAATCTTCCCTATCTCGAGATCATTAGATAGGTCATAGTATAGGAAACAATTCAAAGCAATTCAATACAAAACGGGTAGAGCAACTAGTGATTCAAATGTAATAAATCAATCTTTCTTTTCAATGCATCAAATCCATGTTTGTCTCATAGAATACTTCAATTAAAGCCATGCTTATTGTATCAAAACATGATAAATGCAAAAAGGGAATCAAAGTATTAGTTACTCACCTCTTTAACTTGATTTTTCCAAAGATTCTTTGAGTTGTTGACAAATGCCCTCAAAACCTCCCTTTTTTTCTTGATCAAAGTGATATTTCAAGTTGATTTTCTTATGTATATGGAAAGGGACCTATTTAAGTGAACGGGAGATGTTTTGGATGAATTTTGCATGGTTTTTTTATTATCTTTGCCCCTTTTGGACGAATTTCATATTTGAAGATTTTGAGATCTTCCAATGGAAAGTAAGACAAATGACCACAAGACACATATAAAGAGAGAGAACGAGGGAGAGAGACGGGGAAGAGATTGGTTGGAGAAACCTCACATCCCTCTCCTATTTATAATAGTTTGAAAATATTCGGAGTTAGTTGTTTTTAATAAATCTTTGGGTTTCACCAATCAAAATGTGACAAGTGGCGAGATTTGGGGCCGTGTAATTGGAAGATAGGGTGGCAAATTGCTCGAGAAGTCCTTATACTTTGGGTTATCTTGCTATTAGGTCATAACATTTTGATTCTAGTTATTTGAGCCCTTTCACTTAATATGGTTTTACAATTCGGTTATCAAATTCCAAAATGTTAACTAATAACCACATTCTTTATCTCTAGATTTCCTTGAGTTGCAATTCTTTGAATTTTTGTGACATTTCAAATGGCTATTAGATCATTGTCAAAATAATATTTACATTATCAGTAGCAAACCTATGTGATTATACAGTCATTATCAATACATTCTCAATAACCATATTCTAGTTTCAATTCTTTGTCTAAGTATCAACCATGTTGTCAATAATCATGTTTTAGTTCTTGAAACTTGTGTGCTTAACATTCCTGCAATATTTCAAATACGATTACATTGTCACGTTTCAATTTTTGTCATTCAATTAAGTGACAACTCTCAATTTTTGCAATTCAATTATATTGTCACATTCTTTTCCTTGGTATTCATTCGACTGATTTTACCATTGATGTAATTCGATTTGATCACTTTGTCATGATCTTATACCCTTTTAACTGATGTAAGTTCAAGTAACTTTCACATCAATGTTAAAGTGATGATTATTATGCATTATTTGTTTATAAAATTTTGAGGGATGTTACAATCTACCCCCCTTAAATGAATTTTGTCCTTGAAATTCGCTAAGTATTATGGCAAATAACTATTGCTTTCAATAGCGTAGTACGCAACCGGATTGTCTTCGTTTCAAAGACTTGCTTCCGTTGCGCACTCTGATTTCTTTTACTGTTAAGAGTACGCTTGGTGCTCGAGTAATTAATCCCCTTTTTCATGTATGAGTCTTCCATCCATCTTCAATATCGAAGCTCCAAAAATCAAATTTATTTTTCCTTATTATCCCAAATATGCCATAAGTTCAAATTCGGGTTGAGCAAATATTCAAAATTTTTTAACAATCTAATTACGCGAAATTTTATTCAAACTTTATTCAAAATGGGTTAGGACTACCCATTTGGTTGTTCCCCAATGGCAATTAACAAAGTTTGATTCCTTGAAACTACTTCAAGTCTATTCTCCATTTTCAAGCTAGTATTATGTACTTGTTTAGATAGGTTAAACGTCAAAATTTCATTTTGAGCTTCAAATCAAAGTGCAAAGACTAAGCAAGGCAAGAAGGGAAAGACCAATCGGTTTTGACAAAGGCGATGTTGGCATGAGAAGAGTCATCATAATAACAAATAATCAAGAACCTTAGAAGGATTGATGTCCTCAAGAGATTAAACAAGGTTGAAAAGAAAGCAAACGAAAACTTGAAGTCAATTTTGCACAAGTCTATTTTCAAGCAATTAAGGTTTTCTAAATTGCAAGAAGGACCATTGTCAATAAGTAATAGCTAAACAATTTTGAGGGCTCAATCAAAATGGTAACAAAAGGCATTGAATGGAATCGTGTAGTGAAAAACAAAGGACCATAAAAATAATAAGGGCCAAAGAGGATTTCCGAGATGTCAAGTAGGCAATCAAAGATATTCAAAACTAGGCTAGAGCAAGAAAAAGAAAGGTAGGGGGGAAACAAACTCTCCCCAAATTTCAAACCTTTTTCAAGGTACTAATATCGTTTCACATGTCAAAGGCATTTTGAATAACAAACACAATATAGGACCATTGGTATGGGCAAAGTAGCAAGGAAAATGATCAAGAATTGTGGAAGAGTTAATATTTCTCATAGTGAAATCAAGTTGAAGGAGACAAAGGCAGAAAAGTGGAGTCCTTTGTCAAGTAAATAAGATTTTCAGAATTATAAAGAGAAGAACCATTATCGATACGCAATAATCAAAAAATTTCAAGAGTTTAGTAAAAGGCATTAAACAAAGGCATAGAGTCAAGCAAAGGTAATGATAAAGAAGCCTAAAGGATGTTCCAAGATTTCAGGCAGACAATCAAAGACAATCAATAATAGGTGAAAACAAGAAAAAGAAAGCATAAGGAGAGGAATAAATTTCAATTTTTCAAATATCTGAGTTCGATTTATATATCAAAAGAAAGTCTTTGCTAACGGGTTTCCATTTTATCAAAGAGAATTTTCATGGTTGAGTTATTCTCACAAATAACACATGACAAAATTTAGAATCAAGTGAAACTTAACAAGAAGCTAAGGTCTCAAAATAAAGAGCCTATTAACATCAACGAAAAAGGAAATGGTTCCAAGTTCAAGTACAAAGCAATAAGATTGTTGTTGACGTATAGAGTGCAATGGGCTTATACATGCAAAAAAGGATAAGGTCAATCATTTATAAGCAAAAATGTTATATTCATGGAAATGAAATTTTCAGGTAAAAATACAAAATAAATATTAGGTCCAGCAAAAGGAAACAAGTGATTCAATCAATTTGCTTGAATGGGTTCTCAACAGGGTATGGTCTTTTCTAACGGGGACTGAAAAGATATTATTTCAAGAGCTTCTCAATAGTTCAATGAATCGCACGATGAATGGCGATTCTTGATAATTGAGGGGGTGCAAAATTACATCTAAGAGACATCAGGTTCGGTAAAGCAAATTTTTAGTTTGGAATAATATTAGGAATGTTAGGTAAGAGAACAAATGTTCTAATATACATTGAAGTATCAAAGTGATGTGCAAAGTCTATTGGGACATAATAATGAAGAAGACAATGGATCAAATTAAAAGGCATAGAATGAACAATCTTTCATGCTTCAAAGTTTAGGCATACTTGCATATGGCCTTTAGTAATCAATAAAGATCATAAGTCAAACAAGAATTCGAAATAAGTCAGAGAATTGAATTCAAGTTTCTTGCCATGTCCTTGCCACACATATGTTTATTATCTTTTCAATGTCCAAATATCAAATCAAGAGATCCAAAGATACTACTAAAATTTATCATTGTTCACAATTAAATTATATAGAACCATTTATTCTATTAGTACAAAACAATCCCATCAACCTATTACAATTAATCGGGTCAATTCTTATGAGTTTAATTTATGACCCAAAATCTGTTATCATAAATTATTCTTGACCAATTAATAGGCAAAACTTGCATTTTTCATAAAATGTTACAGCAATCTAGTTTCATAATTACCCAAAAATTGTACCTTAATTGATCATAACAATGAAAAATTCTAACATTCATATATTACTTGATAATGAAGTTTATGGAAATCAAACTTTTGGCTCATATCCCGTGGATCTTATAATGTGGTCAAACATAAAAAGTTTAGAAGTCAATGAAGGGATTAGTGTCACAATTCATAAATCAAATTTAAGTAAGAAGAACATCGAGAACTGAGTTAAATTTGGAAGCAAAATAGCCAAAAGAAATTCTTTAATTGAAATAACCGGTAATTATGTGAAAGAATTAAAGATTGTAGCTCAAAGAAACATAAAATAAATCTTTTTGGATCAATATAGAAAAAATCAGGAAGTTTGGAGACTTAATTGTAATTTTCTATAAAAAACTATTACTTTGGACTGATCTAGACGGAATTCAAAAGATCAGGGACTTAGCTGCAAATTTCTTTGTAAAAATTTGGGCGGCTGCACCGCCTTAGCTCGGTACGGCCGCCTTACCGAAACCGGGGCACCCGCATAGGGCATTCTGCCCGGTGCAGTCCGCTCAGTCCGCTCATTGGTTCTCTCTCTTTTCTTTTGCAATTATTTTGGCTCCAAAATATCACTAGGTATAAATATAAGTTATATAATATCTTTAAAGTTAATTTGACATTTAGAACCAAAGAAAAAAGTATCAATTCTTCTCATTTTCGTCTTTTCTATTCTCATTTCTTTTGCAATTATTTTAGTTCCAAAATGCCATATAGTATGAGTAGAAGTCTTATAGCATCTTTTAAAGATTACATCAATACCAATATACCAAGGAATTTCGCTTGGCTCCCATTTTCTTGCTTACCATAAATTCAATGAACATAGCCTTTACCAAAAAGTGTACCAATTATTTATGAACTTTAAATAACAATTTATTTACAAGCCGATTGGTTGGTGTCTCGCGCGGAGTAGACTATGCACGTAGTATCCCTGGAACGTTACTCTAATATCATTCTTATCATGCCCCCGCCAATTTTACAATATTTTTAAAAATATTCTATTAATTAACAAACTTCATAGCGGAAGCTTTAATATAAATAGCGGGGACGAGACGTACAAAATGAACAAAATGATTTTTAACTTGATAAGGCTAATTACCTTAACTAACAAGTTGAATCATGAAAACTCGGTTTTCCAATAAAATGCAAAGAACACAACAAGTTGTATTAATAGAGATATTTTATTGATTACCAAAATTATTCATTTCAAGACAAATTATTGGAAAGCTATCATACTGAGAGGTAATTTTCCAATTGATAGAAATATATTTATAGAGAAGTGGGCATACTTATTGACACCAAAAAGCATAAAACTCATAATTGCTTTTGTAGTTGCTTCAAAGATAGGTTTTCACTACATGCAAAACTCTACTCCTGCAAAGACAGGTTTTCACTACATGCAAAACTCTACTCCTGCTTGTGAGCATGCTCTAACCCATAGCTTGCCTTACTTTTCAAATATCATATTTTCAATCATCTACAAAATTGTAGAAAGAGGGAGTGAGTATGAGGTACTCAGCGAGTAAAGAAACCCTTTGATTCACCTTTCATTTGAAAGATTCATTTTCAAGGAAACCATTGAATGCACAAAACTTTCAAATGCACAAAAGGGCCCTATCACTAGTTAAACTACTACTCGCGGTGCGTGCAAGATTCATATCAATTCAATCAATTATGGCCATATACAATTAAGTGGATCTACAGTGAGCCCCGGTTGATACCTACCGGAATTCCAATTTAAAGCTAACACCACACTAATCTTCCCTATCTCGGGATCATTAGATAGGTCATAGTATAGGAAACAATTCAAAGTAATTCAATACAAAACGGGAGCAACTAGTGATTCAAATGCAATAAATCAATCTTTCTTTTCAATGCATCAAATCCATGTTTGTCTCATAGAATACTTTAATTAAAGCCATGCTTATCGTATCAAAACATCATAAATGCAAAAAGGGAATCAAAGTATTAGTTACTCACATTTTTAACTTGATTTTTCCAAAGATTCTTTGAGTTGTTGACAAATGCTCTCAAAACCTCCCTTTTTTTCTTGATCAAAGTGATATTTCAAGTTGATTTTCCATATATATATGGAAAGAGACCTTTTTAAGTGAACAGGAGATATTTTGGATGAGTTTTGCATGGTTTTTTTATTATCTTTCCCCCCTTTTGGACGAATTCCATATTTGAAGATCTTAAGATCTTCCAATGGAAAGTAAGACAAATGACCGACCATAAGACAAATATAAAGAGAGAGAACGAGGGAGAGAGACAGTGAAAGGATTGATTGGAGAAACCTCACATCCCTCCCCTATTTATAATAGTTCAAAATTTTCTTGAGTTAGTTGTTTTTAATAAATCTTTGGATTTCACCAATCAAAATGTGACAAGTGGTGCGATCTGGGGCTGTATACTTGGAAGATATGGTGGCAAATTGCTCATGAAATCCTTATACTTTGGGTTGTCTTACGATTAGGTCATAACGTTTTGATTCTCATTACTTGAGCCCTTTCACTTAATTGGTTTTACAATTAGGTTATCAACTTTCAAAATGTTAACTAATAACCATATTCTTTATCTTTAGGCTTCCTTGAGTCGCAATTCTTTGAATTCTTGTGACATTTCAAATGGCCATTCGATCATTATCAAAATAATATTTACATTATCAATAGCAAACCTATGTGGTTATACAATCATCATCAATACATTCTCAATAACCATATTCTAGTTTTAATTCATTGTCCAAGTATCAATCATGTTGTTAATAATCATGTTCTTGTTCTTGACACTTATGTGCTTAACATTCCTGCAATACTTCAAATACAATTACATTGTCACGTTTCAATTTTTGACATTCAATTGAGTGGCAACTCTCAATTTTTGCAGTTCAATTATTGTCACATTCGTTTCCTTGGTATTCATTCGATTGATTTTACCATTGATGCAATTCAATTTGATTACTTTGTCAAAATCTTATAATTTTCAACTGATGCAAGTTCAAGTAACTTTCAAATCATTATTAAAGTGATGATTATTTTGCATATTTTGTTTATAAAATTTTGGTTACATTAAGGCTATAGCGGAATATAATTCAGAAATGTTCAAAATCAGCTCCAAACTGAAATTATATGGAGAAAGGATTACTTATGAGGAAATGTTAGAAAACATTTTCTACATTTCATGCCTCGAACATGCTCCTGCAGCAGCAATACCGAGAACAGTGATTTAAAAAGTATTTTGAATTAATATCATGCTTGTTAGTAGCTGAACAAAATAATGAGTTATTAACGAAGAATCATGAATGATTCTACAGTATTTCCAGAAGTAACCGTGGACATGGACGTGGACAGAGTCATGGTTGTGGTCATAATCGTGGCCGAGGTCAAGGGTCGAAACCATGTTTGGCATCGTGATGGATATAATTCTAATCCTTTAAAGTTTAAAAAATCTACACATGATGAAGGAAAAGGGAAATCCCATCATGCCACTAGCTCAAACGCATCGGATTCTATATGCTATAGATGCAGTACAAAAGGGCATTAGTCGCGTACCTGTCCTACTGCCAAACATCTCGTGAAATTGTATCAAGAATCTGGGAAAGGAAAAGAATGTGGAAGCTAAATTTCATAGATGAAAGGAATACTTCCAATTTTGACCCTTCAAAAATGACCTATCTTGATACCACAGATTTCTTTGAACAAGTTGATGGAAATATGCTCTCCAGTTATGATATACAACTCTTGATGAAAGATTAATGAATGAAAGCATCATCTAGTATTAAAGTTATATTAGTTATGACTATTTACGTTTATGTTTTACTAATATTAGTGTGTATGCTTATTTTATATTAGGCATGTTAACTTAATGTATATCAATTTTTTCTTTTTTAAAGAATATAGACACTAACACTTCTTCAAATGACTCCAAGATTGGTAAAGATATTTGCTTAATAGATAATAGTGCAACAAATACCGTCTTCAAAAGAAAATAATATTTTAGAAAGCTGATTATAGTAAAATCTAATGTCAACACATTATTAGGTTCTGTAAACCTTATTGAAGGCTCCAAAAGTGCTATTATCAGATTAAGTGGAGCCACGAGATTTATTATTAACGATGCATTACACTCCACCAAGTTAAAGAGAGAAATCTATTAAGTTTCAAAGATATACGTCGAAATGGGTACCATATTAAAATTGCAATTGAAAACAACATGGAGTATCTCTATATTGTTTCAAATGCTATATGTGCACTAGAGAAGTTAGCTGCAGTATCTTCTCTAGTG
>CAVNYN010271683.1:0-37756 GCA_963692815.1 Nyctanthes arbor-tristis | reverse complement strand
TTAATTGGTTGTATCAACGAATGAGATGGCTTGGGAAAAAGGAGGCTTAGATGAGGGTTTGGAGGAGAGAAGGGCGCATGAAACTTGAAGAGAACCCATGTTTTAGCTGGCCTTTGATGCGGAGGATGCTTGTTTATATAGACGGGAAGGAGGATTGTGAAACACTTTATCCAAATAAAATTTCCCTCGTCATGTATGTTACATATATTTTAAATTCATGTTGCTTAGGGATGGATTTAGCCCCGGTCTGGCATGGGTTTCAGCCCGAAGAGAAATTTAAAATTTTACATTAAATTTTTGTTTTTTTTTAAAAAAATTTATCTTAGCCCTAGTCATTTGGTATTTTGTTATATTACAGCCTGCGTTAATAGAAATCTTTGATCCATCCCTGACGTCGCTTAAATCCATGCACGCACACCATATGAGACGGGAATAACAACGAAAATACAAGTGTTATTTATACATACAAGTGTGCAAACTTTGTATACACTTGTGAATTTACATATTCTGTCAAATTTATTATTTAAAAAAAAAAAAAGATGGGGCTAGAGACATTTAAAAGAATACTAGCAGCATGGGAAGAACAATGTATAGAATAACTTTAAAAAAAAAAAAAAAGTTACGCTAAGGTATCCGTTTGACAAGCTTCATTTAAGACATGCATCATATGACAATTACAGTTGCAAATTCATATCGAACCTCTCTATTTAGTTGGATTACCATTATAAATTTTCTAAGTGACCTCAAATGTTTCCTCTACAAAATTCATGTCCCATCTCGTGGTCCTATTCGTTTCGAAGTCAAAAGTTTATTCTTTTACTTTTTAACATTCAAATGCAAATTTTAAGAAGATTATCAAAATAAATGTCATCTATATATATTAATTAAATGAAAAGAGCCGCAGTACACTTGTACCGCAATTTTTCTGCCAAAAAACTATTAATAGGGTCTTTTTAGATATTTTGTTTCATATTGCCAAAACATACGCGGTATTATGATTTGTTTAAAAAAATTTAATTCACTTTTAGCTTATAAGTTCACCATTTTGAAATAAGATTTACTATCAAATTTAATAACTTATAGATAATTGTAGATAAATTTGATTATCCAATTGCCTAAAATATCTTAAAAGTTGTAGTTCATAGTAATTAATAGAAATTAAACATATATATCGTTAGTTTTAGTTAATTGAAAATTATAATTGTAATTTTTTCTTTATTTTTCAGGTATAAATGAATATTAATAACAATGACTATTTTATGAATATTAATAATTTTGACAATTTTATCTATGACTAATTTTATGTATTATTAATTTATATAATCTTTATACTATCTGACTTTATTAGTTTTAAACAAGAAATATTTTCACAGTAGACGTAACTGCCCAACTAGCAATTATTTCTCACGATGCCATTTATTTAAATTAGTGCTAAAAAATAAAATCATATTTATTTGCGTTAATGATAATAATCGGGTTAAAATTTGTTATAAACTACATTTATCTTAAGATGACAAGAAAAGAATTACATTATTATTTGGTTGATGTTAAAAATTAATTATTCGTTATTGTTGGGTAAGGTAACCTTATAAAATTTTACCATACAAAAAAAAATTATAAAATTTCATATTATTTATGTTTTAAATAATTTGATATGTATTCTTCCCGTACAATGCACATGTGAGAATTAGTTACAATAATATAGATGAGAAATGAAAATCCATCTATATATATATATATATATATATATAAAAGAGAGGATAGCTTCCTCTTTCTTTTCCCCGCCCAAACTCACTTGCTAACTCTGGAAAACTAATCTTGGCCCTTGGTTTTTATCCACTTATCTTAGCCAATGATCTCTTTTAATCAATTTAATTAATTTGTTACATTTTATATTTCCTTTTTTATATTTTAATCATTATTTTTCTTTTACTCTATTATTGCCTAAGATAAAATACATCTAATGTTTTTCTTTTAATCATTGTTTTCATTATGATAATTTCCATTTTTAATTCCTACAACCCTAAATTACGTTAGACTCAACCTTTGAATTTAAATTAGCTTAATTAACGTAAATCCTGCATCAACTCTTTTACAATTGATTCTTTGGTTGGCCGTCATCTCTGACCACATGATTTCATTTCAAAACACCATATGCCAACCGAGTTTAATTTTGTTTCCAAGTATTATTGGCATAAATCATATCTACATGATCAGGGTTATGTTTTACAGGATTAGGGTATATTGCTGTAACCATGCCATTTTTTATTATCTCATATGTATTTGTAGACCATTATTTTTTGATAGCAAAAATACATATAATATTGGTAATTTCAATCAGTCACATATTTCTAGTTGTATCCTTCTATATGGACTCCACTGCAACCCTAATTTACTATAACAAAAATTTTTATTTATATTAAGTCAATTATCCAAAATTACCATTGCATGGTTTGATTAGTGTTATCATTATTCGAATTTCCATATTTAAAATCTACATTCCTAATTTAGTTTAATTAACCATAATAATACTGTTTATCAAAATTTAATTGGCCTAAATCATGCGTCAACTCTTATAGGATTGGGGTATGTTATACACTAATCATGCCATTTTTTATTAAATCATAGGTATTTGTATACGAATATTTTTGGATAGCAAAAATACATCTAATATTGGTGATTTCAACCACATATTCTTAATTGCATCTTTCTATATAGATCCCCCTACAATCCTAATTTACTATAACAAATAATCTTATTTATATGAAGTTAATTATCCAAGATCACCCTTGCATGGCATGATTATCCTTATCATTATTCAAATTTCCATATTTAAATCTACACTCCTAACACAATACTACTAATTATCAACACTCAATTAACCTAAATCATGAAACTGCCCATTCAAAAGGAATGACATAGCTGTTTTTACCATATGTGAAATTAGTTTCCAAATTAACATCTATGATAAAGGCTTCAAAATTGGCAGATTGTTTTGGCGAAGGAACCCGATCTGTTTACAACGTAGATGATATTCACCGGTTTAACTAAGGGTGTGTTTGATTGCAAATGTTTTCCTTGAAAATATCGATTTTCCACCTAAATTCCTACTTTAGCAGTGTTTGATTGCTTTTTTTCTTTAGAAAACATTTTCCTACTTTTGGTCATGTGGCCATATTTTCCTTCAAAACAAGGAAAACGTTTTCCTTGGAGGGGTAGGTTTTTTGTTTTCTAGGGAATTAGAATTCCATGTATATTCTAATATTGGGTTTTTTTTAATTTAAAAAACATAATAAATTACATTATAAATGTCCAACCAAAAAAAAAAAGGAGGAAAAATCATTGGTTTGCAAAGGGGAAAAAAGACGTATATCCTCTTGAAGCCCTACACTCGATTGCAATCAGTTTCATTTTTTCTCCCCGTGTTCAACAACAATTCAACTTCGATCAAGGTTTGTTTACTTTATCCTCCATTAATTAAGGTATCAATATTGAATTCATATACTTCTTTTGAGTCTTGTTTTGAAACACAGTAGTTTTTATGAAACATCAGTATCAAAATACTTCTTTTTGGGAATTTTTGATCACGGTTATAATCCTAGGGACTGTAGCAAAATGTTTGTATGGTTACGGTTGCTTGATGATGAGATCCAATTAATATTTCTTTCTTTTTTGTTTAATAATTTGAGTTTTTGTATATTCTTTGCAATTTGTTTATGTTTCAGTTTAGACGCTAGTAAATTGATAAACACAACTAATTTTTTCTTCTCTATACCAATTTGACAATGGAAAAATATATTTAATATCGAGAAATAGGAAACTAAAAGACTGTAACTTTATGCATATTGGTAATTAGGACTACGCATGATTACAATAGTGGCGTCCTTAACTTTTGTTATGGTTTTCTTTCCAAATTTTGATTTTTGACTTGCATACGAATTCTGCATAGTTCTCAAGATCAAAAAGGTAGAATGTTGCCTTGCAAAAAAATGACAGCCATAACAAAGCTTGATGCATCTCTCCTAATATCAATAAGGTTCAAATCTTTGTACATTTGGGAACTCAATTATCACCACTTGAGAGGAAGTCCAATAAGACGGAATGACAAGTCTAGGTAGATCAATCATTCTAAGGCTAATGGATTGAAAAAACTATAGTTTATATAGAAAGCTTGATTATTCATGTGAAAAAGATAATGACTATAAAATAATTGTTCAAAAAAAAATTGGAAAAAAATTGTTTCCATAAAAAATAATAGCTATCAAACGCCAAAATATGGAAAATAACTACTATATCTAGGTAGAAAATTAAATTAATCAAACACGTGAAATTGAGATTTCCCAAGAAAATTAATTTTAGAGAATTCAATTGCCTAGAATTCATTTTCTTTCCATGCATTTTCCATGCTTACAATCAAATAGTACCTAAATTCACCGTCCTATGTTTACTATATTTTTTCACTATGTCATCTCCGGCCACACGAACTCACCCGCCATTCTGGTCAATTTCTCTTTCAATTGTAATTTGCAGTGTATTTGTGGGAAATATCTAACTAAATACATATTGATTCTTCTCAGCACTAACTAAACAATTTCTTCATTTATTTTTTAGAATTGAAGCTCTGTGTTGGTGCTGAGAATTAATGCTGTCGTGAAACACAGTGTATACAGCAAAGCTTACTGGCATTCCTCTTCTTATCTTGCGGACCACGCGAAATTGCTGAACTATTTTGCAATTGCTTAGTTTGATCGCTCCTTCATTGTGAGTACATTCCAAATTCAGTTTTTTTTTTTTTTTTTTTAAATATGCATCTATATAATATTGAAAATGTGCACCTTCAAAGTCTTGCCTCTTTGCTCTTGAATACCTCTAGCAAGTTTTTCATTAGATGTAATCACATCTTGAATGTATTAATTCCATTCATTTTTTTTATTATTCAATTTCATAATATAGATTCAGTAGCAATATAGAAGTTTTGATGAAACAGCTGTGCATTCAATTTTTTTGCTTTAAATGCTATTTTAATTTGATAATCTGCATAAACTTATTTTTGGTTAGATTCATACACTACAATTATATCAAATTATCAATTTGTGAACTTTTGAAATAGTGTGGACAATTTATTTCAAGTTTATCATAAATATAGTCTTGGCAATTGACATTTATAAAATACAGTGTTTAAATGTACATTTGTTTTTTTTTTCCTCTAAGTTCATGAGATATGATTCAACATATATATATATATATATATGATATTGTAGTTTAGGACATATGTGAAAAAGATGCAAAATTTAAATAATTCGTTAAATGCAAACTTATACGTATTCATTTTTTTATACTTAAATTAGTTATAAAATTATTTCAGTTTGTCAATCCTAACCAGCTGTAAGATGTTGAGTTCAGAAATTTTAGAGGATTCTGACTATAAATAGAGGATTGTATGCTAATGTGTAGCATATTTGTAATCTTCATTTTCTTTATTTTTTTAATAGATTTCAACATATTCTCGATCTTTGCTCGCATACAATAAGGAAATTAACAAAGTCAACTGTCATCAACAGTAAATGCCAATGGCATTTGGATGAGAATAGCAACCAAGGAAGCATTGATTTCTAACGCTAAGAGAGTTAGAGTTGTTGGCCCGTTAGGTAATTCTCTGAACGTGTCTATCGGCTCATTGCATGATCGTCTGCGGTTGAGTTGCTCTAGAAACCCTTTTACTGACATTACTAATGGTATGTTTTATTTTAAATATATTTTTTTATTCCCGGATTAGGCCTCACACCATCTGATATTAGACTACCATTCACATTTCAAAGCAGACAATTTCCAGTAAGGGTTTGTTATGCAATCACAATTAACAAGAGTCATATCAGTCCCCTAAGAATGTTGGCATTTTCTTACGATGGCCTATATTCACCCATGGCCAGTAGTATGTTGTAGTTCCAAGAGTCACGAGTTGCAATGGGCTGAAGTTTATGATATGTGATGACAGTGGTCAGCCTAGCAACTCTACATTGAATGTTGTTGATAAGGAGGTTTTCAACAATTTATACCGTTTGCGACTCTTTCACTTTTATGTGAGTAAAGTTTCTTTTTTTCATAAATTATAAAATTCTATAATTAACTGTGGTCTAATTATAACAGTTTTGTTTACTAAATGCAGGTTATCTTTCACCTTCCAATTGATTTCAATATGAAAATCTTCTTTAAGTTTATTTCTTATGCACTCTCATATGTGTGTGTGTGTGTTCTGTAACTTTAAATTTTGAGTTCAGTGAATTATCCGTAGTAAGTTGATTAAATGAATACATTGTATTACTTTTTCATATATTTGTCTTTTAAATTTTAAATACATTTATGATTTAAATGAAGATTAAATAATTAATAATGCTCTAATCGATATTAATGTGTCAAATAGATTATATTAACAGATTTAAGTTATATAGTCACAACGAGTTAAATAACGACGTCGTTCAGATTTAACATTATTTTATACAATTATGATTACTACTCATGAATTGTTTAGTTTATTTGGCCAAGAACTCGCGTGCAACGCACGGGTGAAATTACTAGTTGTCAAAAAAGAAACAATGCCTTTGTCACGATCTTCCCAAACTCCCGATTCCCATGTTACTGCCTCTGGCCATTAAACTTTACATGTTCAAGTTTTTGTAGCTTTTAGATCCAAAAAAATTGAAAGATCTAACGTGATGCATAATACACCCGTGAACCACTTGCCCAGTAATAAATAAAATTTCAAAAAACCATCAACACATGACTTCACCAAGAAAAGAAACCACAAAACACTACAGCTGGTTTATTAACTTAAAACAACATCCAAAATATGAGTGGATAATATAACATCAGAAATATGACATGAAGCCTATAATTAACTTAGCTAAGCATGTACGAGCCTTCACATTCCCTTGACGTTTCCAATTCATATCAATGTTCTATAAGAAAATAGAAGCTACGCAGGATACATCTTGATTAAGTTCCAGACAATCACCGTATTCACACCAAGATCGATATCCTAACAAGAACTTGGACTCATCATGGGAAACAAGAACTTCTAACACTCTTCAATTTTGTGTGAATCGTCCCTTGCACATATATGATCTCCAATCAATGCACCATGCAGGGTACTGCCAAACAAACACATTTTAAGACATGAAGTCCAAATTGCAAGAATGAATCTCGCGGTTTTTATGGCAGTGTGTTTGTTCTCCTTTGCGGTCGAGCTCTCGAAATATTGCAAGAATAATTGTGCTCATCTCTCCCTTTTTCTTGTTCGGCCTAAAAGAAGAATATATAGGATAGGATTTTTAATTCTTATGTAATACAAGAATTAAAGTTACCAAATCCAAGTAGCACAAGAATAAGGCAAGTTAGAATTCTTATATCCCATAAAAACCAAACTTACCTAATTCTATTAGAACTTGACATGCATGAGTTCTAACCTAATCAAATAAGGAAACTTGAATTGAACTAGGACTAGAAAACTTTGAAATCTAGCATGTAACTAAAGTTCTTGTGCCTCATGGAAGGTACACACGCCCCAACCTCTCTTTTCTGCCAAGACACTAAAACTTTGCATGCTTAAATTAATATCACACGTAGCATAAAGTCATGCAACTAATAACACAGTGTGACAGCTTTTGACAGTTAAAGAAAATTAGAAAAATTAGTAATGCCAACAAATTTTCATACTAACAATCTTGCCTTTTGGCTTTTCTAATTTTTCCAAACAAGTAAAATTCAAGGTGTCAAAATTTTCCTAAGAGTTTCAAAATACGTAAACAATTAAAACTACCCCTCAATGTGAAACTCCCCCTAAGATATATCAGAGAAAAAACAAGAAATTACAAGAACAAATCATGCTAGATATATCTTATCATGCTACTATTTTCTCCCCTTTTTTGACAAAAGAGAAAAGCCAAATATATCCTAAAGAAATTGTCAGTATAACCGGAGCTAAGGTAGAAAACCCATATCAAAGCTTAAAACAAGATTTCTTGTATCAAATTGTAGTAGCAAGCATAGGGAATTTATAATCCAAAAACATGAAAACATAAAAAACTTAAAACATAAAAGCAGAAATTTAAATGATTGTTTCAAAAACGTAAAAATGCTTTTGAGAAGATTTCTTCCTGCCTTCCTTCAATTTTTTCTTGCTTTGCAGACTTTCAATCTGATTTCTTGGACTTCTTGGCTTTCTTTTTCTGTTTCTCCTGGTTTTTATCTTTTTCAGCTGCTCTCTTCTTCTTTTTCTTTGGGGTTGCAGTCTTGGATGTATCTAGCTTGGGTGCTACTGCTGGATCTGCTATATCCTGCTGTTGACTTGTTGCTGCTGCTTGATGGTCTACGGCTTTCAGATATGCCCTCAAAAAGACTACAATGTCTTTATCTTTGTAGACAAAAGTTTGTCCATCTAAAAGCAAACAATGAACCATCAAACTACACAAAGGGTTAAAAGCAGTTAAAAAATCATTATGAGATTGCTGAAAGATAGTAAACTGATTCCTGAATCCTGACAATTCAGCTTCCAATCTGGATACATGCTATTCCAGTTCCCCTGTATTCTGTTCTGTTGATGCTGTAGAAGCAACAGATTATGCTGCAAGTTTGAACATTTTAGCACAATGATCTCTTCTAAGCAGAGCAATAGGCTGTGACCAAATATCCCCTGACATCTCCTCAACTCCCTGATCCTTTAAATATTTAGAAATAATCCATGGGAAGGGAAGTTTGTATGTCTTGGAATGCCTAGACCCACTGCCAGATATACAACTCTTAATCACATCATAGATATGTTACCCCCAGTCAATAGGTTTCTTAGTCCCCAGCTGAAAGAGAAGAAGTGTTCTCATTTTGTTTATTTTGGTCTTGTGTGTAAGTGGGTCCAGATTGGTCATCACAAATTTGTGTAGCAGTTTATATCTCAAAGACATTTGTGGTACCCTGAAATCTAATCTCCTAGCTGGCCAATTTGTTCCAAGTAATTCCTGGACTATCTCATTATTGGATATATTCTGCTCAATTTTGTCCAGAAATCCTGAACTACCTAGCCCTATCCAGCTTCTCATACTATCTGGAGTAAATCTCACCATTCTCCCCCTCACATAAATCTTTAATGTGAATGAGCACTTAGAATCACCAAGATTTTTAGGGATATTAGCCAAGAATTCCCTTACTAATGTCTCATTAGCCTTGCCTCTATAGTCAAACAATTTTTCAATCTTGAAAAATTTCACAGCTCCCCCAGACCAAACTCTTCAAAATCAGAAAATATAATCCGCCTTTCATATTGAAACTTTGTAAAAATGACATATTTCTTTAAAAGCTTAGCAGTTTTGGAATCATGAAAGTGAAAGTTAAAAAGAACGTAAGAAACTCGTGTTGTTCGAATTTCAGTGCGCTTGAAGTCCTTTGGGTCATGAGGATGCGTTCTGACTTCATTTGAACCTTCTGGTGAATAGTCTTCCCCAGATACATCCTGGTTAGGCAAGTCTGTTCCTTATTCTGATTCTGATTCAGAATGAGTCCTCTTCTTTAGACTCCTAATCTTTACTTCGGTTGGTCTCTGTCTAGTTGGAATTTTTCTAATTGTTGCCTCAACTTTTTGTTTCCCCTTTTTGACGTCTTCCCTTTTCTGTTTTTCATTTTCAGTGAATTTTTCAACCTCTTCATCAGCAGAAAATTCCTCCAAATTTTCTTCTTCATATTCAACCTCTTGATTTATATATCTAGCCTATTGATTGTCCCCTAAATCGTTAGGGTTTGAATGTTTGCTAGTGATTGATTGCAAAAGCTCTTGAAGATTTGGGGCTTCTTGAAGAATCTTCTCTTGCTGTACATTGGGAATAGGAATTTCTGGAACTTCCTGTTGTGCAGCTTTTGGTAACGGTGCATGCTGTTCAACAACTGGCAGCATTGGTGGAATCTAATTTTTCAGCAGCGGTTGTGGTTGATTTTCCTGATTTTCCTGCAAGAGGGTTTTGAACTTCTCCTTTGAACAAGATTATCACCCAAAGAGGATCTATTTGGTGCGGTATTTCTCTTTCATTCTTTTCTGGTGATAACACTGGTGTTGGACTCATCTAATCGAGGGTTTCAACTTGAGGAATTTCCTCTTGTGGTTCCACAGGAGGATAGGTTTGCACTGGTTCAAAAATCGGCACTATAACCTCCGACAGACCTTCGTCTGCTTTGTCTTTCGCTTACTCAGGCTGCTGCGACCATGTCCTCGTCTTCCCCTGCCTCTTGCACCAGTTCTGGTAGTAGTTTTCTGGCCATAGTTTCTGTGATAGAAAGTTTCGAGAAGAAAAAAACAGAAACTACAAAAGATTAGGAGAATAGAGAGCAGTTAGTTTGTGAGAATGAGAGAGTTTCAATTAGGGTTAAGGAAAAAGGGGGAAGTTATGAATATAGGAGGGAAAATAAAAAGTCCCTGCCATTGGTTTTCAAAATATGCCCGTTAGAGATTTAAAAAATTGTACGAGAGGTTTACCTGTAATTGCCACAAATGAAAGCTCAGCCAAATGTATGCTGCTTGACCCATCACCTAAAGTGTAAGATGGATCTGGGCTAGATTCACACAGGTAAACATATACAAGTGTAATGAACCAATATTAAATAAATTAACAGTACTGAATACTTCCCTAAAATACCTTTTGAGGTTCACACTATGAAATATTCAATCAACTGAACTGTTCTCAATGGAAGGAATTTATTTTTGAATGGAATTTCTTTTGAATTAATCTTTTGTGATCAATCCATGTTCCACTTTACACCTTGTGAGGACCTAACTTACTGAGACTTATGAATGATGCACAAGAAAACCGATCATCATCTGAACAACTCTTATAAAAAGAATGCAATATTAAGTCCTTGGCTTGCTCGACTTTTTTTATAATTTTGAGCATTGTCTTCTGAGGGTAAAGGTAGCTGCACACAGTCAAAGACTGGGTTGACTGGTAGCTTTTGCCCTTACAGACTCTGCCCCTTAGACATTATTGGTCGTATATCATGCCGAAGAGTGTAGATACTGGCCATAGGTCTGCATCAAAATTATGACTATCAATCAAAATACCTCTTATAGTTCAAAGCGGTGAGGACGTATTCCATTCTTTTTATGCAGTTTATCTTTATGGAATTAGGAGAACAAGTTTTGACTGATCTCTTCAGTCTGCGTCCCCCTCTGGGTATCTCAATGATATCCTGAACATATATAAAGTGATTTGATTAATATGACCATGAATGACGCACAAATCACACAACTATATGAAAAATGCAAATAATAAATGCTTTCTGTTTTTCTGAGATTTTCTCATTTTTCACATTTTTTAATATTTTTTTTTATATGTACAATGAAATGCAATTTTTCTTTTTCATGACGTTGAGCCTATTTAGGCTGTGTGCAAATGCCAATCTCTTTTCTTAGGCCTTCAAACCTAGATGCATCAAATGCTTTAGTAAACAGATCTACAAGCTGATATTCTGTCGGAACATACTCCATGGCAATCGCTTTCTATTCAACCAACTCTCTGATAAAATGATGTCGTATGTCAATATGCTTGGTCTTAGAGTGCTGAACAGGATTTTTGGAAATATTTATAGCACTTGTGTTATCACAAAAAATAGTGGCCTGATCTTGTGAAATTTCGTAGTCCTCCAATGTCTGTTTCATCCATCGAAGTTGTGTACAACAATTTTCTGCAGCTATATATTCTACTTCTCCTGTGGAGAGAGAGATGGAATTTTGTGATATAGAGTAGGATCAATTGCTTTTGCATGATCATCCTTTGACAATTTCAGATTAGTAGCCATTGGAGTTCTCATCGGTTTAGAATCTTCTGAGCCAAACTTCTTTATCATATTTTTAGCATATTTTGTTTGAGAGATAAAGATGCCAAAAGTGTCCTGCTTAACCTGTAATCCCAGAAAAAATGTAAGTTCACCAACCATACTCATCTCAAATTCTGTTTGCATTGTCTTGACAAATTCCTTTGTCTTGGCTTCTGATGCAGATCTAAAACAATATCACCCATATAGATTTGAGCAACAATGATTCCTTTCTTCGGTGGCTTGATGAATAAGGTCTTGTCAGTCCCTCCTCTATTGTAGCCTTGTTCAATAAGAAAGGTGGTGAGTCTCTCATACCAAGCTCTAGGAGCTTGTTTTAAGCTATATAAAGCTTTCCTCAATCTGTACACATGTTCAGGATACTGTGGATGAGTGAATCCGGGTGGTTGGTCAACATAAGCTTCCTTATTCAAAATGCCATTAAGAAATGCACTCTTCACATCGATCTGATATAGCTTGAAATCCACATGATATGCTACTGTAAGAAGTAATCTGATTGACTGGAGTCTGGCTATTAGTGCAAATGTTTCGTCAAAGTCTATCCCTTCCATTTGGGTGTAGCCTTGAGCCACAAGTCTTGCTTTGTTCTTGATGATTTTACCTTGCTTATCTGACTTGTTCTTGAAGACCCACTTTGTTCCAATAATATTGCCATAAGAGGGTCTTGGTACTAGTTCCCAAACTTGATTCCTTTCAAAATGATTCAATTCCTCTTGCATTGCTTCAACCAAATTGTCATCTTGCAAAGCTTCCTTCACATTTTTAGGTTCAACGATAAAGATATATGACATGTGACCAAATTCTTGTTGAAATTTACTTTTGGTCATCATTCCTTCTTTTTTGGATAGGATGCTGTCAATTGGATGTGCCTTCTGAATTCTAGTAGATGGTTGTCATCTAGATTCTGGTTCTGGTTCAGGTTCTGATTCAGATTTAGATTCTGCAATTTGATCATTCTGACCTTGGCGGGATGTATCTCGCTCAAGTTCTACTTATCTCGCTCAAGTTCTGCTTGTCCTGATATGGTTGACTGAGGCAGGACGTGTCCTACTTCAGTCCTGTCAGTTTGATTATGTACTGAGATGACTTCCAGATTTTCAATTTCAGGTTCCCGTGAATAAATGGATTAGTTAGTAGCACCATCAACTTTAACATTTACAGACTCATCAATATTCTGAGTTCTCATATTATAAATTCTATAAGCTCTAGAATTCTCAGAATAACCAGCAAAGACTCCTTCATCAGATTTGGCATCAAATTATCCTAGAAAATCCTTATCATTCAAAATATAGCATTTGCTACCAAAAACATGAAAATAGCTCAGTCTAGGTTTTCTGTCTTTCCAAATTTCATATGGAGTTTGATTAGTTCCGGGTCTAAGTATTACTCTGTTATTGATGTAACGTGCAGTGTTGATTACTTCAGCCCATAGCTTAGCAGGTAATATCTTACTATTAATCATAACTATAGCCATTTCCTGCAAGTTCCTTTTTTTTCTTTCAACTACACCATTTTGTTTAGGGGTTCTAGGTACAGAAAATTCATGCATGACACCATACTTTTCACAAAAGTCAGAAAAACTAGAACTATCAAATTCTTTTCCATGATCACTTCTAATTCTGTTGATGGTAACACCTTCATCAGATTTTTCATTGGAGAGTTTCTAGGACAACACAAAATCTGTCAAATGTATTAGATTTTTCTCTAATAAAATTAACCCATGTATATTTAGAGAAATCATCAACACAGACATAAATGTACATTTTCCACCAATGCTTTCAGTTGTGATAGGACTCATAAGATCTATACGAATAAGTTCAAGTATACTGGAGGTGGAGAGGTGCTTACCTGCCTTGTGTGAACTTCTAGTTTGCTTACCATTCTAGCATGGCTCACACATAGTTTCAGGAATCGATTTTAATTCTAGAATGCCCCTAACAGTTCCACTTTTGGTCAATTTGAGTAGACTTTGATAGTTCATGTGACCCAATCTCTTGTGCCAAAGCTCTGCAGGATTAGTACTAGCAACTTTGTAAGTCAATTTTGGATTCAAAGTATAGCACTTTTCACTAGACCGAAAACCTTTAAGTAAAGTTTGTCCAAGCAAATTTGTATATGGATCAAGATCAAAAATTTTACATTCAGTTTTAGAAACTCTAAGATTATAATCACACAATTGACCAACACTCAAAAGATTTGCTTTTAGTCCAGATACATATAGAATATCTTTTAGAGTTGGTAAGCCTTCAATGCAGATATATCCAGATCCTTCTATGTGACCTTGTTGTCTATCTCTAAATGTAACTAAACCTATTTGACCTCTTTGAAAGTTGGTTAACAGATTCAAGTCCACCTATCATGTGTCTAGAACATCCACTATCAAAATACCAAGTGTTAGCGATTAAAGCACTTAAAAAAAGTTTCACAATATAACTTTTGTACTCACCCTTTTTCACCTAAACCTGTTTTACCTTACCTTTTGCTTCAGGTATTTTGACTTTGTGTGTGTTGATCAATTTAATGTATT
Source organism: Nyctanthes arbor-tristis (assembly GCA_963692815.1). Lineage (NCBI taxonomy): Eukaryota > Viridiplantae > Streptophyta > Magnoliopsida > Lamiales > Oleaceae > Nyctanthes > Nyctanthes arbor-tristis. The sequence goes on along the minus strand of CAVNYN010271683.1, from coordinate 23,361 downwards.
TTTGACAAGTAAAAACATCGTGACCAAATTCACCACTAAAGTTACAATTTACCTGTCTGACCTTGCCATACACATTGGAGTTCTGAATTGATCTAACAGTAACAGGTTGTTTTCTAGTATTCTGTTGTTGCTGTTTTGGTGGACTGTTCTTATGGACAATTTTGTGTGAAGTGGAGCCAGATGTATCCTGTTTAGGTCCAGAATTCTGCTTTTGTCTTGCAGGTTCTTTTTGGAAGTTTTTCCTTGATTTTTTCACAAAAACTATATGCGGGACAGCTTTTCCTTTTCCTTCGTATCATAGTCCAGATGTATCTCCTGAATGTCTTCCATACTTCAGGACTTCATTCAACCTTATAGTTCCAATTGTCAATTGTTTGATCCTTTTATTGGCATGCTCCAGATCAGTTTTTAGCTAATTAATATGCTCATCTTTTTTATCAATGGATTTGTGCAGATCCTTCTTTTCATCATTGAAAAACTCCATCTTGACTTGAAGCATGTCAGATTTATCTTGTTCTACTATCAGTTGATTTTTCAATACTACATAATTTGGACAGGAGTTATCCTCACTTGAAGATAATTTTGTAGATTTAGCAGTGAGGCAGTTTATAGAACTGGTCTGAGGCTGGATATGTGCAGTCAGGATAGTAATCTATTCTTCTGCTGACATTTATGATCTTGAGCCATATATGCCCCCCTCGTCTTTACTCCAGGAAACTTTCATGGGCTTTTTGCCTTTCTTCTTCTGAGTATTTGCACATTCTACTGCAATATGTGCGTCGCCTTCACATTCATTGCATCTAATTTTGCTTGCAGTTTGTAGCTTAAGCATGAAGTTGCTCATGGGTTTTCTGTAGAAAGATTTCCTCTGTTGATATGGTTGTTGCTCACCATCTTGATTCTGATTTTGTTTTTGATATAGTTTCTGAGGTTTGTACTAATTTTTGAATCTCCCACCTCTTTGCTGTTTAATCTTCAAGAACCTTTTGAATTTTTTGGTGAGAAGTGCCATGTTATCCTCATTATCAGTATCGTTCTCTGACTCAGAATCTTCAACCTTGCTTTTGAACGCAATCTCGGGTTTCTTCTCCTTTTTTCTTTTGGACATGTTTAGCTCGTATATTAACAAGGATCCTACAAGCTCATCAACTCTCATCCCTTCCAGATTTCTACTTTCCTCAATGGCAGTGACCTTCATTTGGAATCTTTCTGGCAGTGATCTAAGAATCTGCTTGACAATCTTTTGGTCAGAATATATCTTGCCTAGGGCCTGTGCTTGATTGGTAATCTCACGCAACCGAGCATAGTATTCCTTGAATTCCTCATTGTCCTTCATTATGATTTGCTCAAACTCAAGAGTGAGCACCCAGAGCCTTGAGGACTTGACTACAGTTGTTCCTTTATTAGCAATTTGAGGGATATCCAAGGCTTCCTTAGCAGTCCTGCAATTAGTAATAAGCTTAAACTAACTTTGATCTATAAAAGGAAAAAAATAGCATTTAAGGCTTTAGAATTCCATCCACATGCAGTATTTTCTTCAGCAGTATATTGAGTTTCAGGCTTAACAGAAATAGTACCATCTGCGGCTGTGACAGTGGGTAAAGTGTAACCAGTATGAATAGAAGTCCAAGCCTTATTATAAATAGACTGAATATAAATCTGCATGCGAACTTTCCAATAAGCATAATTAGACCCGTCTAGAATAGGTGGTTTAACAGAAGATGTATCCATATCTAAATGAAACTGATCTCACTAAGAACTTAAGTGAACCCGCTCTTATACCAATTCTGAATACGGTAGTTATCTGGACTTAATCAGGATGTATCTTGCCTAGCTACTTAATAGTTAATCTGGTGTAACGTGTAACGCGACCTTGCTATATCTAGCTCGGGTATGTATGCAGAAATTAAAAACACCAAAATTGTTGACGCAAAAACCCCACTGGGAAAACTGCGTTCACCCTTGCCACGGGACAAACAATCCACTAACATAGATAAGAGTTTAATACAGCTTGAGTGACTTAGTGATATCACAATAAACACTAAATATTCAAAAGGAAAAACTTATAAAAGAAACTCCCTTCTTTACGCCTTTTGACATGTGACAACGTGTGCTGCTCTTGTCCTTTTGCTATCACTCTCAAATGGGAATGTACATCAGGCCTCCTAGAATCCACCTGGACTCATCGTAGGAAACAAGAACTCCGAACACTCTTTAATCTTGTGTGAATCATCCCTTGCACATATATGGTCTCCAATCAATGCACTATATAAGGTATTGCCAAACAAACACATTTTAAGACATGAAGTCCAAATTGCAAGAATGAATCTCACGGTTTTTATGGCAGCGTGTTTGTTCTCCTTTGCGGTCGAGCTCTCGAAATATTGCAAGAATAATTGTGCTCGTCTATCCCTTTTTCTTGTTTGACCTACAAGAAGAATATATAGGATAGGACTTTGAATTCTTGTGTAATACAAGAATTAAAGTTAATAAATCCAAGTAGAATAAGAATAAGGCAAGTTAGAATTCTTATATTCCATAAATACAAAACTTACCTAATTCTATTCAAACTTGACATGCATGAGATTTAACCTAATCAAATAAGGAAACTTCAATTCAAATAGGATTAGAAAACTTTGAAACCTAGCATGCAATTAAAGTTCTTGTGCCTCAAGAAAGGTACACACTGCCCAACCTATCTTTTCTACCAAGACACTAAAACTTTGCATGCTTAAATTAATATCATACGTAACATAAAGTTATGCAACTAATAACACAGTTTGACAACTTTTGTCAGTTAAAGAAAATTAGAAAAATATTAGTAATGCCAACAAATTTTCGTACTAACACTTGGCCAGTAACGATTTTTGTATCCTTTCAAGCGGGTCGAAGTTCTGATTGTTGTGTTTTTGGGAGACCTTTTGGTTAGTTAAATGAGGGATTTCTCCAAAGCTATTTCAACATTAGTTGAGGTCAATTCATTGTGTGAAAGGACAAATAATGAAAATATGCTAAAATTTGAGATCGGAAGAGCGTCGTGTTGTGGCTACTTATTGTCCTATGGAGCATGCTTTCTTGACGGTAATTATATTCTAAGATCATACTATTCTAAAAAGTGTAATTTCTATCATATAATTAATTTGGAATGATTTTTCTTGACAGTAATTATATTCTAAGATCATTTGCAATAATGTGAGATATGTACTCCTGGCCAAGGAACTAGGCAAAATAAAGAAAATCTCTAATGCAATAATGTGCATTATATACATGTGTTAGAATATTATTACATTGCCAGGGAAAGGAAAAAGGGAAAAACTACAAAATTATTATTAACAAATTGGAAAGTACTAATGGTGAGGCAATCTTTTACGAAATGAGGTTAAAGTTCACATCTTACCCTAGTGTATAGTGTAATTTTGGAAAAATAATTTAAAGATAAGACTGTGAATTTACGTTATTTTGTAAAAAAATGCTTGAATGATTGCAAATTGTTATTAGGAGGGCCTTTTAAAATCCCATACACTTATGTAATTTCTTAGACTATAGTAGAGCTGTCACGGTAATTGTTCATTTTTTTAAAAAAGAGGTTTTCTATCACATAGTTGACTGGTTGTTGCTAACTTGGTGCAGGTTCGTGGTGTATAATGTGTACTTACATTTAACTTTGTAGTATCTATCTCTATGAATGAATATTTTAACTCCTTTCATTGTTACTATATACTATAATAGAAACTAGATTCTAACCCGTGCATTTGCACAGGAAGAATACATATCAGATTATTTAAAATAAATATAATACGAGATTTTATAATTTTTTTTTGTATGGTGAAATTTTATAAGGTTACGTTACCCAATAAGGAATAATTAATTTTTAACATTAACCAAACAATAATATAAATTTTTTTCTTGTCATCTTAAGGTAACTATAGTTTACAACAAATTTTAACACAACTGTTATCATCAACACAAATAAGAATCATTTTTTGCACTAATTTAGACAGATGGCATTGTACGAAGTAATTGCTAGTTGGGTTACGTGTACTGTAAAAATATTTTTTATTAGAAACTAATAAAATCAGATAGCATGAAGATTATATATAAATTAATAATACATAAAAGTAGTCATATATAAAATAGCCGTAGTAATTAGTATTCATTTATACCGGGAAAAATTAAGAAAAAGTTACAATTATATAATTATCAATTAAATGATGAAAGTTATCTATTAGTTATTAAATTTAATAGTAAATCTCATTTCAAAATGGTGAATGGATAAAACAAAAGTGAACAACATTTAAAAAAAAATCAAAAAATTTAGAATACTACATAGGTTACCGCAATATAAAACAAAATATCTAAAAACACTCGACGACAATTGGATACCAACTTGGGACGAGAACTTTGATTTTCTATTAACGGTTCCTTATCGAACAGTACTTCGTATTGAAGTCCATGAGTATGACATGTCGGAGAAGGACGACTTTGGAGGGTAAACGTGCTTGCTAGTTCCTAAACTGAGAAGGGGTATTCAAGCAGTCTCTTACATTCTCAAAAAGGAGAAAAGTAGAAGTCTGTGAAGATTCTTATGCGATTCGAATTTGTTTGATCCATTTTTTATACTAATTTTTAAAATTTGGGTATGTTCTCTGAGATTTGAGAATAACATAATTAATAATGTTCATATGTGATCATATTCTTGTGCAGTTCTTTTATTGACTGTTTTTGCCTCTTTTTATGTACATACAAATATATGAGACATTGATTTGGCTTCAATATTTTGATTTATGTGATTTGTTGTGCTTCTTCTTCTTCTTCTTCTTCTTCTTCTTCTTCTTCTTCTTCTTCTTCTTCTTCTTCTTCTTCTTCTTCTTCTTATTGCTGTTGCATTACACTTGCAAAGTCGTTACAGCCCAAAAGAATTGTTACAATTATCACTACTTGTTGCCAAGAATGTAATGTTGGGGATCTAGTTGCACTTTAGAAAAAGGTTTAGGATCTAAATTACAGTCCTTTTAATTTTCAATTAAAAAAATCAAGCCAATTGGAAATGCCATATAGTGATAGATTTCTATTTTATTACTATAACGGTGTAGTTTTATTATACCCTAGTTTTATATATAAGAAAGTACCATATATACTTATTAAACTTTATATATTTCAAAAATAATGTGTAACATACTATGTTGCACATGTAACAAGGTATGTTTTTTTAATATTTTTATTATTTTTTCTTTTTAATAAATATTTTTTGAGTTTTTTACACTTAACGTTCCCAACCTTTCAACTATTAATAGATCACATTCTTAACCTGTATTTCTATTGTGGTAGGTCCCTAACCTTTACTCAAATACCTCCCTAGGTTGGCAGGGCCCCAATCACAGAAAACGTCAAAGGTTGCCATTAACCCAACCACGTATAGCCCAATTAACCAAATCAACTAAGGGCATTATTGGTTCAACAGAACTCCTATCATTTCCCTTCACGAACTTTTGCCACCTTCCATTTATTGAATCGATGGTAGTTTTTCTTGTGTGGAAGCTGCTGTTATAGGCTATACTATAAGTAATCATTCTGCATGCTTTAACTTTGTATACTTTAGCATTATGTAGACCCTATTTTATTGTTGTGTTGTGTGGATTGTCTATGGAATAAAGATATGAAGATATAATACGAGCTTTAGGTGTACTTTGATACTGCAATTGAAGGGACATGTAGGGAAAATTTGTAAAAGCTTGGGGACGTTAGGTGTAATGTTAACGCCTTCAAACGGTTGGGAGTGTGTGGTGTGACGCCTTAAAAAGGTTAGGGAAGTAAAGTGTAATACCATTAAAAATGCTGGGGATGTAATGTGTACCAGCTTTAACTAAAAATTCTATAAGAGTTTGCGTTCATACGCGATCAACTTGCTATACTTTCAACCATTAAGAACCTGCACACATAAAACCTGATATTTCTACAGACAATCATACAACCTACTCAACTTGCTGTACAAACTTCCACAACAACCATGCAATCAAGATCCAGGCTCATAGACTGAATAAGCAGCTATATTAACTTCAATGAGCCACTTAATATTCTGTTCGCACAGCATATCCCATTCTCACTTTAATGGAACATCGTGATACCCTTTGGAACAATAAGATGAGTTTTGGGACTCCTCTTCACCGGGGAGATCTCATTTCATCGCTAACATTGGTGAAATCGCCAGTAGAATTTAGGGACAATAAGCAACAAGGGTTTGTGGTTTGAGTGGAGTTTGGTATTGAAATATTGGATATCTTCAAATGAGATTGGAAATCATATGTTACTTGAAAATAATGGGCTTTTTGTTTTATTCCCATAGTGATGCTACTTTGTGTTTTTTATTGAAGCGCATGTGCTTGGGTTAAGGACAACCTTTTGATGTTTTCTGCAATTGGGGACTTGGGGAAGGATTTGTGTAAAGGTTGGGGACTCACCACAGTAGAAATAAAGGTTGGTGTGATCTCTTAATAGTTAAAAAGTTAAAGATGTTAAGTGCAAAAAACTCATATATACTCCCAAAGCCCCCACTCCCAAAGCCCACACCTCACCCTGAGCAACCCGCTGGCTGAAATTTTTTTTTATTACTTTTCTATTTTCTTTTTCCTTTATTATTTCTTTTCTTATTTCCCTTTTTTCTTTCTTTTCTCTCTTCTCCATATTTTTATATTTTTCTTTTATTTTTCTTTTTAAACTCATAAAATACAACTTGCTATTCATTTTAATTCATGTAATAAAGGATGTTTACAATATTTTAAATTCATGTAACATTGTGTTTTACACAATGTAATTCATGTAACATAAAAAGTAACAAATATAACAGATCTTGTTACACAGGTAACAAATATTATTACCTGCATACGCTACAACAGAATTTAACAAAAAAAGGCAATAAACATCAGTTCCTGGAAAAAACGACACATAAGGACAATGCAATGGCAATTTTGAAATTAATTACATTAGTATACACGTCGGTTCTTCTTAAGAACCGACTTGTATAAGTAAAAAAATTTATAAGTGTCGGTTACCAACTGTAAATCGACGCCTATGCTTTCAATACACATCGGTTCCTCTTAGGACCCGACATGTATTCTTTTGCCTCTATATTATAAAATAATAATAATAATACACGTTGGTTCCTACCTTAGGAACTTACGTGTATTCACTCACCTTATTATAATAATTATAATAATACTTATATATAGAATAATAATTATAATACACAAGGGTTCCTACCTTAGGATCCGCGTGTATTCATATATTACTTATATATAATAATTATTATTATAATGCACGTCGGTTCCTATCTTAGGAACCGACGTGTATTCTTTTCCGTCTTTTATATTTATGTGCGTGTGTGTATATAATTACAGATCTTGATTTGCGGCCTCTTTCTCTTTGTGTTTATCCTCCAAAGTGTAATCCTCTCTTGTATTCATCTTGTATTCACCACTCGCTTTGATCTAAAAGGCTTTTGAAGGATAATTCCAATTGTTGAGTGCTTGATGTGCAGAAATTGGTTCGGGAAGTTGTATTCTTCACGGTTAATTTCTTGAATCTTTCACCATTTCTTTTGTTATTGAATATGATAGGCCATCTTTCCACCAGTACTTGAGGGGAAGTAGACTATGACGGGAAGTGTCAGGGCCGGGTCGGAATCGAATACTTGACGAGGTAGGAATATATGGACCGAAGTGTTGGTGGCTTCATTGGCAGAGATATCTTTTGTTAGGATCAGAGTGAACCAGTTGGATCGGAACAAAGAAGAGTATTGGTGGTCCAATGAAGTAGTTCTAATTTGGATTTTTTTTTTGGATGAATATGAAGTGTATTATGTGGACAGTGATATATTTGTTTGTTATATTGTTATTATGTTGTAAATGATTTAATGTGTGTTTCACGGACCACTCTAGCGACTGCGTGTTGTAGCTAGTGGCTCAATTCCAGCGACAGCATGAAAGTGGCAGATTGTTTCCAAATTTGAATTTTGAATTTTAAAATTTGAATTCGAATTTGAATTTTCAATACAGTGGGTTAGAGTTCACGGCTATAGAGGAGAAGAAGAAGGAAGGGGAAAAAAATTAAATTTAATGGACAATAGGCATCAGTTGTAAATGTACAACCGATGCCTATTGCCAAGTTTATTTAATTTTTTTTTAAATTGACTTTAAGCGTCGATTTTTCTAAAACAACTGACTCTTTAGGCGTCGCTCAAAAACCGACGCTTATACATTTACAATACGCGTCGCGGACAATTGCATTGCCATCAAAATCGACGTGTATTCATCAATGCAACCAACGCCTATTGTACTTTTCTGTAGTAGTGATAGTGAACATTGTTACACAATAACCTTGAAGAAGTGACCAAAAAAATTGACAACTGAATTATGTTACAATTTTAATTCACATAACATAAATTGTTAACATACGACATAGGTTATTGTATGTGTAACACGTCTTATTGACACATAACATGACTTACCATACACAACAGATTTTGTTAAACAACTAATAACATAAATGATTACATACATAACATAGTTTGCTGCACATTTGACACCTTGTTACACATATAACAAACCATGTCACTAATATAACAAACATTGTACACGCATAGCACACATTGTTACACTCATAACACAAGTTGCTTAATAACGTAAATTGTTACATAATTGATACACAAAATATAACTTATTACACATATAACATAAGTCGTTCCATACACTACAAAACTTGTAGCACACAAAACATAGAATGTCACACATTGCAAACATTACACCTATAACACGTATTAATTAATAACATAGATAGTTCAGACATAACATAATTTGCTATCCATGTAACAACCCTTGTTATGCACGTAAGCAACCTTGTAATCCAAAAAACATATATTGTTACATACATAGTAAATATTATTACACTTATAACACAAATTATTTAGCATACAACACATTTTGTTAAAAAAACTTATTTCAAAAATATTACAAACTAAGTGAAATATTAAGAAACATGGTAGAAAAAAAAGAAAAGAAAAAATAAATAATTGAAAAAAGAAGAAGAAACATAAAGACAAAATGCAAAAAATAAAATAAAATAAAATAAAATAAAAGAATATTTCGGCAAGGTTGACAAAAAAAGAAAAGGAAAAAGAGGGGAAAAGGAGAAATAAGCACCCAAAAAAAATATTGCTAGATTCTAGATCTGGTGGTTGGAATCCGCCAACTAGATTTCTGGCAACCAAATTCTGGTTGCCGGAATCTGGCGCTAGCCAGCCGTCAGCGACCAGTCGACCGACAGCTACCTGGGTAGGTTTGGGGTGGAAGTGGGTTTTCGGGTGGTGGGGGTTTGAGAATTTAAGTATAAGTACAATTACTTCATTTTTAATCGGCCACTTATTTTCTGGTACGGAATCATTTTTTCTTTTTTCTTTTTTATGACAAAAATAAAATTAATTTAAATAATTCACAATACAATAGTTTACAAAGTCCGGGGGTTCTTCTTTCTATGTGAAGGTCAAACATTTCTCAAAACCAAATCTAGCAATACAATGCGTAACCCCCTATTTGCATTCTCACATACAAACTCACATCGAGGAATGGAGTGGTCATTCATCAACTTGACAATTTCTAGACTAAAATTCCAACATCACCACTGTTGGTTGAATATTGGATTGCCTCTTCAGATCGGAAGAGCGTGATCCCACAATTTCAATATGAAGCCCCTCCTCAATTGCTAATTGAATTTCCATAAGGACCGCCATGCATTCCACGAGCAAATGAGAGAGCCTACCATCAACAACACGACTTACTCCAAATACAAAGCCTCCCCCCATCATTACAGACAATGATCCCCACTGCAAAGAACCCAAAGCCTTCCTCCACGGCAACATCCACATTCATCTTCAACCTACAGCAACTCGGTTTTCCACATTACCCCAATCTCAATGATCTAGAATTCATCCCAATCCCTTCATCAACTTCTCGACATATTGAAATTCAAGAATAGGACAAGAAGCACTAGAAATGATGCATTCTTGCACTAATTCTTTTTACTTAAAACGATGTGAGCTGCAGTCATACTGAGACTTCCATCCGATAACAATTCAAACTCCTCACAGGAAAAAGATTTCCACACATGGAGGAATATTCACCCAGCTGAAGCTTCCATATCTCGGCCAAAAACTGCTAGAGAACCAAAACTTGTTTCGGCCACTTACAGAAGAATAAAGCATGTGCCACATATTCATTCTTGTTCGAAATCATTTTCACACTTTTGCCAACTAAATATATGAAAAAGTTTACTTGTTAAATTCTTTTTGTTCATACATACAATTTCTTAGAAATCGTTACTTAGGTTTTTGGATGAACACGCACCTCAATATAGATGGATATAATAATTGATCATAGTCTATTCTCCTAGGAAAAAACAGTTAATAATAATCTATATATTAATAATAAGAGAAGTTTTCTGGTATTGTAATTTCCCGCCTATTGTCCGGCGTTATAAGAATAATGGTGACGTCACCAGTGGACGATATTTACATTTTTAAAATTTTTTCCCTACTTTCTCTATTTATTTTCATTATCTTCTCTCAATTATCTCCTTGGAAGCCCATTTCCCTATCCTTTATGAGACTTATGAACGATACGGGACTATGGGAGACGGTATCTCTTTTCTATATGTGTATATATATACACACACAAACACTTTCTTATTCACTTTGAAAATTATTTCATATATTTATTTATTCTCTTACCTAATTGACTGCTGACAGTTATGGTTTATTTTTTATTTTAAATTTTTTTCCTTGCTGAATTTATTTTATATTTTACTCCTTCATACAATATATGTTTTACCTTCAATAATTATTGATATCGTACTCCTTGCCCTTTTCTCTCACTAAAATCGGATTCCCTTTTTTGGCCTTATCTTCAATCAATTTTTGAATTCGCTGAAGATTATCGATCGTTTATCAGCGTTTCTATATTTTTCTCTATTTTGCTTTTATGTTTCCTGTTCGATCTTCAATTTTCATTTCTTTGTATTCTACTGGTCTGCATTCTTCTTCATACAGAACTCTATTTCTAGGATCAGAACCAGATATGATTTAATTTCCATTGTTTGGATAATTATCAATCTCTTTGTTGATTGTCCTAAGATTTGCTATAATCTATCAATTTTCCTATTTTGTACATTATCCGGATGGTGGATGCTGATTATAGTGTTTATTATTTGTTCCAATTTTGGGATTTTTTTTAGGCATGTTACCAGATTCAGCATCTATCGGCGCCGAACACAACCTTTTACACAAGGTATTGTTCACTTCTTTTTTCCTTACAGCTCTTTACCATCACGTTAGACCTAGTATATCATAGTTTCATTTGCCTATTTGTCTCTTAATTGTTTCAATTTTTGAAACACTTCCATGTTTCCATGAAGTAGAGGTGCATTCATCAAATGAAAAAGAACGAAGCTTTGTAGAGTTATGATCTGTGTATTCTAAGTTAGGTGCACTCTTACAGTAATTCTAATTTTTGTTTATGAGTGAATTACATTCTATCTTCTTTTACTCATTGCTTTTGCTGGAGAATGGCGTGTCTATAAGTTGTACGTGGTAGTTTTCTTTGTAATGGCAATCTCTAAAGCTATAACCAATATGTGAAATTTTATTATATATTATTTGGTTTGAAGGAGGGAACATAATCAATCTAATGGCATTAAACAAACTAGCAAAGAAATGAAGATAGAGCCATGTTTGAAGAATAACAATGAGAGTAATTGTTGTCGTGCTCTTTTTCTGGGACCGAATTTCTCTGTGTGTTAAAATATGCGAGATTAGACATCCTCAAAATGATTTGATATTTAACCAGTTCACTACCAATACATGATTTGCCTTTGGAGTTGTTACATGCAATGATTTATATGGAGTTAGCAAAAGCTTATGTTTATTTCACTAGATTGTATATAGGTAATGCTTATGTTTATTTTACTGGATTAATTTTTCAAATTACACGCTGTTATGGCTGCTGCTACTTCCCTTGGTTTGGAGACGTAGTTATCAACCTCTGCCCATCTCTTTATTTTATGATAGAGTAGCCAAGACTTTGTTTATTTATTTTGTTAGAGGTCATTTGCTAAATATTACTGTTATGTTGTGGTTTTGGGTATACCATTTATTTTATTTTGGTTTACTCATTTAACATCATTGCTATCAAATGGTGAAATCTAGAAAAATAGCTACCAAAGAGCGTGAATCCATCTGTCTGGGTTTAATTATAATTTTTATTGTAGAGGAAATATACAGGAATATACCTTGTGAATCTGCTTAAATTATTTAAAGAGCGTGAGCAGACACTCTTATATTGTTCTTCCTTTGAGAATCCATGTGTCTGCGTTTAATTATAATTTTTATTGTAGAGGAAATATACAGGAATATACCTTGTGAATCTTCTTAAATTATTTAAAGAGCGTGAGCAGATACTCTCAACGTGGTGACATTAGCAAGAATAGCAGCAAGGCATGGTTTTACACGATCGTCAGGCCGTGTGGGCAATTATGCTACTGAAAGCTATGCGAAGGAATCCAAACACCAATGTCATTCACTTTTCGGAGCAAATTTTTTGTCTCCGGGAATCTTTGGATTTTTGGAAAGGCAAATAATAGTATAATATAATATTGGAATCAGAGAAATAAGTCCTCAGTTTTTCTGGTTTGAATCCACTGATTACTCGAATCCCTGAATGAATATAATTTGTAATTGTCATGTATACTTGAGCATTATGCCAGCATTTCATGAAATCATTCTTCACCCGCCAGAGTGATCTATTGGCTATCGGGAGTTATTTCATTTTTCTTCCATTGATTTTTTTTAATTTTTTTATATTTCCTTTCGTTTTTTGGAAAATTTTCAAGAACATTTCAGAAGTTTTGTTTAAAAAAATTCTACCTATATGGTGTGTATGGATGCCTATCAAGTGTATTTCAAACCCAAGTAATGCATATTTTCAAATCCATATAGCATGTATTCGTGGATGTCACATGTGTGGAAAGTTTTTTAACAAAACTTTTGGAAAGTTCTTGAAAGTGACTCTTTATTTTCATTCCTTCAATTTTATTTTTTGAAGCATTTATATAATTTTTTTTTTTCTTTTTTACCTGTTTTAATATATCCTGTTGACGTAAACTTGATTCTAAATAAATATTCAAAAAGATTATTATATCGTGCGGACTTTTAGAAATTCCAGTAACTATGAACTACAATGTCTCATTCTGAAACCAAAATCCTATTAAAGGTACTCCAAAAAGATGATGAGAAATCTGTTTCACATTGCAACTTCAAATTGCACTTTAATTTATATATGTTACCGTTAAAATTTCTTATTACTATTATTATCCCCGTGCAATGCACAGGTGAGAACTCTAGTAATAATAATAGTTGATCATAGTCAAACAGTCATTTCATTGTGGTCTAGTCCTTTAAGTATTGAATAAAAACATCATAAATATTTTTTTTAGTCATCAGTTGATACTTCAAAGAATTCAAGAAATTCTTGATTTCTAATTTTTATTGCATTCTAAAAAGTGTCTCCTCTGAGTAACGAAATTTTTTTAATACATATAGGCTTGAACATAAAACCTGTTAACCCATCAAAATAGACCGACATTATATATAGGGTTCTTTACATAAATAGTACTGGAACACACCATGCCAAATATTTATAGAATCCTACCACATACTATTTGTAAAAATAGTACACCTCATTTGAATAATGCCCTTCATTTAAAAATCAATAAAACAATGAAAAATAGAATTAAAAAATGAATATCCATGATTCATGCTTTGATGGAGATATGGAATGTATTAAATAGCAGCGTAAAACTAATAATTATCCATGATTCATGCTTTGGAATTCAAATACATGACTTCAACAAAAAACTTCAATGCAATCAGCAAATTATATGCAATCAGCTAGATCCGACAGAATAATGAATATCGTATACAATTGTTATTATCACATTACGGATACCGTATACAGCCGAAGAATGAATATCGCATACAACATGTTATCATGATGCAAGCTAACGCTGACATCACTTTTTTCTGGAATATGTGACCAAATTACCGGGAAATCTATACCACCATTTTTTTCTTATGCTGCTGATTAAAGTTTATTGTTACCATGCCAGTCTTTACCTCAAAGAAATAAGTTACCACGGTTGAAACATGTTATCACAAAACTGGTTGTAAAAAGACGTATTACCAACTGAAACAATAAAATACTGATATTTTTTAAGCTAAAAATAGCAGGCATGGTACCGCAGCGGGTTGTTACCAAACTTGAAACATGTTACCGCAAGTTGGCTGGTGAATATGATAGCAGTGCAGAAATTAATACAGAATGCAATACATGTGGCCTGAAAATTATATTATTTAAAAGCTGGCAGCAAGTATGTTACAACATTATAAGGTTACCCATTTTAAAATGTTACCAACGGAATAATGAATATCGCAGCAAGTATGTTACTACATTACAAGGTTACCCATTTTAAAATGTTACCAATAGAATAATGAATATCGTATACAACGTGTTACCATATGATACTAGCTAATATTAACATCTGGAAAATGTGATTAGATTACTAGGAAATTTGTACGAGGAATTTCATCACATTTCATAGTGCAAAAGGATCCATGGATATGTAATCTGCCAGCAATATTCATGTTCAAAAATTTTAGTATTGGTGCTGATCCTTAAGGGAAGGAGAGAGGACCTGAGCGGCGCGAGCTATACGGGAAGTTTATTCTCGGGGACCACTTTGGATGGGAACTGGTCCGGTACAACTACGGGGATACTGAAGGATTCAGCCACAACAAATAAGGTTGAGGAGGATAGAAGAGTTGAGAACATCAGCAATGGGCGTTGTGGGTGATGGCGGTGGAGGGTGGAGGTGAAGGAGACGGCGGGTGGGCAGAGGAAATTATTGAGATGAATAATGGATGTATTACTAAATAATAATTAGGGTTTGGGTGAGGGTGGGATTATATAATGTGTAATTTTAATGATAAATTAAAAATATTAAAATTAATAAATATGAATAATTATTATAATTAGAAAATCACAACAGTAAAAAAAAAAAGAAGTACTATATATATAAATAGTATTATATAATAGAGTGAAAAAGAAAGTACTAATATGGAAAAGGCCATTTGTCTAATTGTTCCTTATATATATAACCCGATTGGTTCAATTTTTGAGGAAATTCGGGTGGGTGAATTAGGGTCAAAGGCATTGTAAAATGATCTAACCCGACTGAACACACTAGAGTCGACCCTCAATGAACCAATTTGTGTGGAACCTACCAACCCAACTCCGGTTGGCTGGTTATTTTTCTTTTATTTTTTTATGTTTATGATTGAGACTTATAAAATAAAAAACCTGAATGTTGATTTGTTTTTTTTTAAAAAAAAACCTACCTAATTTCTTAGATAATAAAATATAAAAAAACTGATTACCTTCACGTCTTCAACTTCGTTTATTAGTGCGGTTGTGCCTTTTAGATTATTTGTTACATTTTTTAAATTAATTTCTAATAATTAATTTACTTGATACTTAAATAACGTAGAGTTTATATTTAAATATCATGTTAGCATGGTCTGAAATTGAAAGCAAAACTCGTGCTTTCCTATCCATCAGTATTTACATATATTTAGAATTATCATGGGTAAATAATTATTTTAACTTCTATACAAAGAAACTTTTTAAGATAACAATTATTTAAATAGAAAAAATTTATTATTATTTTTTTTGACGTTTCAAAATTTATTACTTTTAGTGGAATATTAACGATAATATAACCCAAAAAAAAAAAGCCATGCACGGGTAAATTTCCAAAATTCCAAAATTTGTTCTAGATTTTTGGGCCCCAAAAATGAGATGTCAGTCCAGCCCTATCCAGCCCCACATATACGTAACCCTTATAAAATATACATACATATATATATATATATATATGATCATTCTCACGATATTGCAATCTAGAGTGATATATTACTTTAATTAGAGAATTGCGAAACAACAGCTAGCGCAGAAAGTATGAGGACTAGAGTTTGTGGGAAAAGAGCATTGGCTCGGGGTTACCGATTCAAACCTTATCATCACGAGTTATTGAAGTTTTATCTACTCCCCAAAGTTAGTGGCTCCTACGTTTATCCCAGAGTTATCGACGACATGAATCTTTATTGTTATCACCCCTCCTTACTTCCTTCATGTAACGACCTGCTCTCCTATTTTCAAAGTTCAACTTTACGCGTCAAAGTCAAGAGTGGAATAATCAAGTCAATGTCAAAATTAAATTATTTGGGTCAAAAATCTAAGTTATTGAGGGATTAAGACGAAGAATTAAATGTTGAAGGACTTATAAGCAAATAATATTATTAAGGACCAACTTACAGCATGTAAGAAAGTTGAGGTACTTTGGGTGCAATTTTCCTATATCTATATATATTATTTTGTCTTGCAAATTGGGTCATTACATACACACAAAACATACACACACGCAGGAGACCCGAGAGCTCGGCCAAGAAGAAGAGAAAATGAAGGAAAAAGAAGAAGAAAGGGAAAAGAAGAAGGAAAATGACGGAAATTCGGGGCAAACTCGAAGTGGGTTCTTAATCTACCTATGTTCTACAATTTATCTTGATTTTTAGAGGTAAGTGGAACATTTAATTTCTCTACACTGTGTTAAATATAGGGGTTTTGCTAGATGTGTTAAATATGGAGTCATATTGAAAGAAAAATGATGGTTATTTTTAAGTTTAATTATCTATTCAAGATTGTTGAAGCATTTCAAGTAGTTGTGTTGATTTAAGGATTTAACCAAGTTAAATATATTGAGCCCTATTTTGATTTATTGTGTTAAAGGATATGGAATTAAGAATACACATAGTTATTGTTCTTGAAATTATATTGAAGTTGTATGATGTAAATATGGATTCAAAAAGGGATATCAAGGCTAATTTTTATAAATAAAAGTGATGATTGAGCTTTGAATTCAGGGAATTAATATAATTTGTTAGTTAAAGTGTGTTTAAGAGTGACTACAAGAAATGGACATCTTGTATGCTCAAAATCGAGCTTTATTATGATTGGGCTATAACGAGGTAAAAATGAGTAAGAATTAAATTATGGATTTTGTGTAATGTGATACTTGATGATAATATGTTGGCAAAGTAGGAATGAAAATGCTACTCGAGTTGAGTTTAAGATGGAATGATGTGATTGTGAATTATTAAAGGTGGATGGGCATGTATATGAAACATTTGTGAAAATTGTCAAGGTGAAAAAGTATTACTACATCCGTCCCAAAAAGATAGTCCATTTCAACTATACACACATATTAAGAAATGTTAGTTAAAATAGTTAAAATATTAAAGTTTACCTATATTCTTCCTATTATATCCTTTTGTTAATGTCAATAAGCAATCAGTGAATATATAAGAAACTTAATGGACGGAGGTGGAAGAAGGTTTATGGGCTGCATTAACAAAGAAAAACATTATTCCCAAGGCCAACCTTTTGTACTCCCCAAGTCATAAACTATATTACCAAGGTATATTAAGTAGGGGTATATTAGGAACTTTATAGATAAAATACATACTTAAGATAGTAACTGGACCATATTTTAGGACAGAAGAAAAAGGAAAGATGGACCATCTTTTCGGGATGGAGGTAGTATGAAATAATTATATTTGACGATATTGAGAATTTTGGGATTTTATGTATGATGAATGAATAAAGAGCTTTATTGTAGAAGAAAATCAATAAGTGGCGATTAAAGCTTGACTAGAATGAGATTTGGAGTTTTATTAGTATGTTGTTGATTTTATTTGGTAACGTATTATTGAGCATTTCACTACATGATGTGATGATATATTTTGTCGGATATATGATTTGACAAATAAATGTTATTAGGTGATGAAGACATGATATTAATATACGAATGATTAAGAATGGTTATCAACAAGTGAATTGAGATTGTTTATATTGTTGATGAATTTATCTTTTACGAGACGTTATTGGAAAAAAAGATATTACAAGAAAAGGAATTGCATTTTAAGGGTCTTAACATTATGCTACAGGGAATAACATAGGAGTTGAAAGTGTTTACGAGGCAAGCAATAATTCAAGGATAGCTGGTGAGTGGGAAATATATCGCTTTTGAAAGCTTAACGAAGTTTCATGATTTCCGAGGCATTTTAATTACATTGATTCTCAAATACTACCTCCGTCCAAAAAAGATGGTCTATATTTCTTTTTTTGTCTGTCCAAAAATATGGTCCAGTTTTCTTTTTAAAAAGTAACTAAAATATTATTTCTCTTATATGTCCTTCTTTAATGTGTATGGTTATCAAAAAAATTGAATTATTAAAGTGAAATAATTAATAAATCAAAGGGTATAATAGATAAGTTATGTTAAAATTTACTTTTTCAATACTATTAAATGAAATTTTCTTAATCTATGTGAAAGAGGGAATATGACCATCTTTTTGGGATGGAGATAGTAGATGTTTCATGATTAAGCATATTTTTATACGACGATTTAAGATACTTATCATTTCAGGATTTGTAATCCTTGATTTCATAACCATCAAAAGTACCCAATGATTATTTGATGTTTCCCCCGAAACAAAGGGGGCTCATGAACCGTGCTCGGAGAGATGTACTCCTGCCTGGAGGGTGCCATTGGCACGGGTTTGGGATGCATGTTGTTCCAGAGATCTTATCACTCCGCCTAGAGGGTGCCGTTGGCCCTTGTTCGATGTGACCACCACGGAGGGGGCCCATGGCCCGTGTTTGGGTCCACTGTCACGAGGGGACCATTGGCACGGGTTTGGAGGCAGCATACGCACGTATGACTAGAGGATAGGTTACATCTCTAGCAGATGATTTCATTGGGGTATAGTTTGGTGTGATGCTCATATGCACATATTACATCTCATATGAGTTATTTATTATTTTTCTTATACATGTTATAGTTGGTGATTTACATATCGCATTTCAGATAGATTATTCCATGTCTTAGTACTCTGTTGACACAAGATTTAAAGGTGCTTTAGAAGGTTATTGGAGACTGATTTCCCTTACAAAATGATTTTTAGAATGTATATTTATAATCAAGCATGAAAGAAAATATGTTATTTTTAATGTTTCCATTCACTGGGCCACAAGCTCATTTTCCCTCATATTTAATTTCCCTTTTAGGAACTAAGCAGGTTTGAACCGCAAGGATGGAGCATATGCAAGACCACATTGGGATGTATGTAATATAGGCATTGCTGTGAGTTATCTCGTTAGCCTTGTTGATGAAATCTTCTTTGGTATGCATGTGAATTATATGTTTATTTAACAGAAGACTTTTGATAGTAAATTATGTATTTGGGACATATGTAATTAAAGTGGGTCGAGTAGGATGTGTGTTAGCTTTATTTATGGCTATTTTATTAGCACGACGGAAAGGATGAGGAATCTTTGATGTATTTTGATGTGGTTGTGTACGAATTATGCATGAATTGCAGGTTGGTTAAATTCTCATTATAGAGGATGCTCTATCAAAATTTTTGAAAATTCTTTTAGGTTTTAATGATAAGTGAAAAAGGAATTTTGAAGGAGAGAAAAGTCAATTTGCCTTGGTTGTGGGTTTGACATTTAGTTGGCATCTGCCATCGGCGCACATCACGTTCTAGGTCTGGTAAGACGATCTAGGACGGGTAGTGTCAATAGATGCGGGGTCGTGTCATTTGGTATCAGAGAAAGATTATGATATTTGTGGATTTTGTATTTTAAGGATTTGCTTATCCGGCATATTGGAATTATTGTCATTAATGATGGTGGCTGCATGTATAAGCGACTAAATTTGTTGTTTCAAGGTGATCACGCGTCTTCTTAAGTGAGAGGTAGTTAGAGCTTTTCTGTTTTGGGAATAAATCTATTAGCAATTGGATGGTTCAAAAATAGATGTGGCTCCTTGAAACTAGTTGATTAGGGACTGCAATCTAAGGATACCACGGAAGCTATTAAAGTTGGGATCATTACTTTTGTAAGTACAGTTTATCAAGTCTATGCCAATGCTTTCGGATGAAAACTCCGAAATGTTAGACATTTATGTTGATAATATTTTGAGAAATTTGTTGTGATAACTTGATTATGCTTTGGTCTTTAACGATGTGAAGAATGAAACACAAAAACATTAATGAACGAGCACAAAAGGATTTGTAATGTTTTTGTAATAGTGAGATAGTCGTTTTGTTCTTTCATCCGGATTGTTATCTTTTAAGGAAAATTATTTAAGATATGGATATATATATATATCTATTGATATTAATTAAATATCGATGATGATGAGTTCATAATCCTGACACATGAATAAGGATTTGGGCTACGTTCTCCATGTATAGAGAACTCAGTGTATAAGGAGCTTTCTGTATATTGGATCAATTAGAATTAGACCACAATGACGACATTATTGGAAAAGCCTACTATTTGCTTGGGTGTATAAGATGTAGATATGATTGCGGATTGAAATGTGAATTATGGAGATAAAGTACGCTTCAATGGAGGATATTCAATAGATGATATCACAAGATTTGTTAGTAGAAGGGTAATTGGAAGTTGTATGGGCAATAATTCAATTATTGGAACTTAATATGAAAGGTGATTTTGGTTATAAGGATTTAAGTGGATTATTATATTCCTTGTTTAGTATGGGATGCTTTATATTAAATTGGATTTCTACGTTATAACTAAAATTTTCACACATGCGTTGCACGGGATCTGAAAGGAATAATAACAATAGTAATTTTAGAGAGACATATTTATTTGGAGTGAAAAAGTGACATATTTAGCTGTCAACCTTGTATTTGATGACCGTGGGCCTTCAAATTCTCCACTTGCATATAAACATCCAATTCACATTTATCAGTTAACAAATATCAGTTATTTATATCAGATAAACATGTCTACTTAGAATTACTCTAATAACAAATGTTAATAAATTTTTTTACAAAAATTTAATAAATTATTAATACAGGCAGTTGAGTCATATGTTAAAAATCAATAATTATTATTACAAAAATCAATTGATTATTGCACTACAATAACCATATAAAAATTTCTTAAAAAATTATTAAAAATTTAAATTTACAATTAATGTTAAAGATTTTTAGAAATTTATTAGTTTAGAGACGTGCTATGCTTACATTTTCGAATCATAAAAATTACTATGTGTTTTTTTTGAAATAGAGCTCTCAATTAATTTCGTGTTCAATTTGATAAGTGACAGATCCTTAATTCAAAATACTTAGCTAAAGAAACCACTGTGAATTAAGGATCGGATATGGGTTAATAAAGGAAAAAGTGAATATTATTTAAAAAATTAGTATAACTATTTTTAAAAAAAAGATAAAAATAAAAATACAAAAAAGAATTAAGTAATATCATCAAAAATCTTATAGAGCTAGAAACCTTAAAGAGCCAGAAACCTTAGAGAGCCAGAAAAAGACTTGGAAAAGCCACCTTTCTCTTATTTTTATATATATATATATATATAGATTCCAGGTGGTGACGAGATGTTTAGAAAGGCATGTCAGTCGAGCTAGTTATGGCCTTCAACTCTATGAGTGGAAATATGTTTTTCCATAAATTAAGCATGCTTTTCATCCTGTCCTATTAAATTCTATACTTTCTAAAAATCAAGCATATTTTCATTGCTATGGTAATATATATGGGATTTTGTAAAATGTTTAATCATGATGTTATCTTTAGAATGAGATTTCAAACGAAAATAATTACGTTATTTAAGAATTCTTTTGAAAGAACAATATCTTATGTTACGATATTTTAATTAACTAAGATATGTTATGTTATGAAATTTTTATGAAAGAATGTTATAAGAATTATTTTAAGACCATCAAAGTTCTTATGTGATCTTTAGCCACTTTGCATTGTGTGATGAGTTCCACGGTGCATAGCTAGTTATTCAGATATAAAGTGAGTCGAGCAGGATGTGTGTTAGCTTTACTTATGGCTATTTTATTAGCATGACGGAAAGGATGAGGAATCTTTGAAGTATTTTGATGTGGTTTTGTAAGAATTACACATGAATTGCATGTTGATTAAATTCTTATTATAGAGGATGCTCTATCAAAGTTAAAGTTCTCTTAGGTTTTAATGATAAGGGAAAAAGGAATTTTGAAGGAGAGAAAAGTCAAGATGCGTTGGTGGTGGGTCGGACATTTAGTTGGCTTTTTTTAGTTTTCTTGAATATATATAATAATATGTCAGGGTTGTAAAAATGAAACCCTAATATTATAATGTTTATTTGATATTTATGATCATAAATTTATGTGTACCTTGATTTCTTGAGATTGATTTATTAAAAACGTTGTTAAGGTATTATTAAATTAATTTGGTTTCTTGAATATATGTCTGCGCTTAAGTTGAGAGATCGGAAGAGCGTCGTTAGGAAAGAGTGTAGGCAATGCAAGATTGCTAACGCTTACTTTAATGTGTTTCTGCATGTTTAGCCTTGGAGGAGGAAGGGAAATATTCGTATTTCTTCACGTCAAGAGTGCGAAAATTCGGCAGGGGATCAAGGAGTGATCGATGCACCAAAGATGGGAAAGGGTATTGGAGGAGGAATTGCAAGGCTTATCTCGCTACCTTGAAGGGAAAGAAATTTACTGAGACTTCTACTTCAAGTAATTATTTTATCGAGTTTAACATGACTACTACTTCAGCTTCTTGGCTATCTCGATACTGGTTGTGAATCTCATATTTGTATAAATATGTAGGGGATAAAGAATAGTAGATCGTTGCGAAGGGGTATAGTAGACCTACGTGTTGGGAATGGAGCAAAAAGTTGTTGCCTTAGCCGTAGGAGTATATTATTTATCATTACCCCCAGGCCTTAGATTTGGAATTAAAAGACTGCTATTATTCTTCCGATCGCTATTACCAAAAATATTATTTCTTTTTCATGTTTGGACATAGATGGTTTTTTCATTGATATTAATAATCAACGTTGTTTTTAGTATCTTAATAATGTGTTTTATGTTTATGGAAATTTATTTAGTGGCACTTATACTCTAGATTTGGTGCATCATATAATGAGTACTGAATGCAAAATGCCTAAAATTGATAATCGTGTTAATAACTCATACTTTTGGCATTGCAGACTTGGCTACATAAATGAAAAACGTATCATCAAGTTACATAAGGATGAGTACTTGGACTCAAGTGGTTATGACTCATTTGATAGATGCTAATTATGCCTCATGGGCAA